>JAQFZW010002907.1:0-14977 GCA_034687055.1 Heteromurus nitidus
CAAACGAACCAAACCTACCTGTTCTGCTCTCAATAATAACGGACCTGTGACTACTCAACTGCAGCTTGGTAGCTGGCATGAATGCTTAAATGCCTCCTTTTGCTCCTATGTAAATTCTCCCTGTGAAAACTATACCAAAATATATATCATGAAGCTTTCGTAGAGATATATTCAATCTGACAAATCAGGTTACAAAAAAAGCTGTGAGCAAAAGCAGTACAAAAGTTACAAAACAGTGAAGAAAAAAGACTGAAAGTTTCTCGCTGGCAAAGGATTTACCACCAACATCACAAACACTCAATCTGACTTCTTGGCGTTTTTCTTACATTTCTGCATGGTGCATGTGTGTAAGTATGAACCGACATTGTGTCTGTTTCCATCTCACTTGTCTGATGAGAGTCAAGTCAACCAGCGTCGCTGCACTACTTGATTTGCTGGTTACCCCTGGTGAACAGCATACTGTGTCCGAGATTCATGTCGAAAAACACAGTCACACATTGACCTGGCTGAGTGACTGACTGACTGACTGGGCTGATTAATTATGAGTCCTCACTGAAATTTTATTCAAAAAATTCAGTCTCTTTTCGTAGTTTCTTTTCGCAGAGATGACCATTTACATTGCCTATATTACGCGTAAATGTGTGTATATCTCGTATTTAAGTAATTCATTTCTTATGTTTTCCCATTAAATCAAAACAATGCTGCATAATAGTATGAGGCTATAAATGCGTGTAAACTACACGCACTATCTCCTCGCATATACATACACATATTTTCTCTTTTGCGTATTTTTTTTCTAATTACTACTTTTCTCAGCAGTGTGGAAGAGCAAAAATACGCTGGGTAGCTGGTAGCACAGCAGAGTGGACCAAGGGTCAGAAAAAAAATTCTCGTAATGTGTATAATCATTTTTTTGTAGCAAGAACTAGAAATCATTCAAATAATGGGAACAAGGAGCAAGATTAATGTATAAATATACCCCTATTCACCATTCAAATTCTTTGATATGATGGCCGCACCACCGTGTGTGCTGGTCATTCAAACGCAACGCACAAGACACGCAGTTTTCCCCCTAGCATATAAAATCAATTGAGATTTCTACAAGTTTGTAAAGGCAATGGCATGGCAGTAGGTGCGGATTTCAGTCTTTTTTCATGCGTACTTTTTTGTGTCTTATGTGGATTGGATTGGTTAGCCAAATGTAGGGGAAATGCGTGTGTGCATGTTTCAGCAAGAGAGAATAATAAAAAAACATGTAGAAACCTGCTCATCATCTTTAGCCACGAGAATATCACGATGATCATCAACTGATCACCCACCCTTGTTGAAATTGTAATAAACGGAGAAGAGGGAGAGAGGGAAGGAGCACTGTCTCAATTTTTCTATCAATGAATCTTGGTAATGCATTTGGAAATGTGGGTAAACGTCTTTTTATACCCTCTTTCATTGGAGCAAGAGTCCTCTTCCCTTTTTAATACATTGTCCTGATAAGTAATACATATAATTAGCTGCGTGAGAATGTAGTAGTGTGTTTAGTGTTTTTTTTGCATATGAGTATACTTATATATCTGCTCCACTACACACATGTTTTTATATCCCTCTGGATTTTTGTTTTGGTGCGAAGGATCGCCTCAGGCTGTTGTCGTTCGTAATGTATGCAGCAGTGAATCTCATATTATGTACAGCCGTCATCATCATGACCGTAATTACTGAATGAAAAGAAGCATACCACATATATCGTAATATGTAACATCTCCACTTTTTTAGCCAGTGTTTTTCTTTTTTTTATTCTTCTTCGTATTCTAAACGTGGTTAGGTAGATACGTCTGTCATGTCTTGAGAAGAGTAAACTGTTTCACTCAGGAGGATTTTTTATGATTTTCTCTCGTGTGCTTGTACCATACTCGTCGTGAGCAAAGGTGAAGAAGACGAGGATGAAGATGAACACATTAAAATGATTCCGTTGCACACGCATTCCTTACATTCTAATTCTGAATCAATGGGTTTAATCAACAAACTAGAACATCAGTAGGGTTTCTCTATACAATTCTCTTTTTTTGCCTTGTACACGAAAGACAAAGGAACATTACTGGGATTTTTGCAGGAGCGAAATAAAATTTGTCTTTTACGCAAAAGAAAAAAAATAACTGTGATGTGACCACATATTGGTGTTATTAGCTTAAAGAAAAATGGACAATTACTTTCCCCTTTTTCACTGTCGCTGTCAATAAAAGTGAGTAGCGTCACATTTGCATAAACTTAATACAAATAAAGGCAGTCTGTTTTACGCATATTTTATTAGCGTCTTGATGAGCGATGATGGTAGATAATGAGGGATGAGGATAACGAGTAGGAAAAATCAGTATTTTTTCGTTAACAGTAATCGTTTGTGATTTTTATGACATCTTTCAAGCAAAATGAGACGGGAAGGTAGTTAGTTACAATTGCTCGGTGAAGTGAAGACATGAAAGTATTTTAATATTTTTTGTGTGTTCGTAAGGCTCACCTCGACACGCTCGAATGCCCTCTTACCAAGTACACATGTTTATTTTTTTCTGAAACGTTATTGTCTCACTCAATTGAAGTGATTTATTTATTTGAAAACGAACTTTATGACTTTTCCAATGAGCTCTTGCGAGGGAGAGAGAGAGGGCATTTAATGGTAACCGAAGAGTAAACGTTAAGGGCACACATGTATATAATACACGTGTGCAGTAAGCTTGCGCAACGTTTATGATTAGCTCTAGTCAACCACTCATATATCCTTAAGCCAAAACTATGTGCTTGGTTATTGCTTTTTTGGTGTCGTGAAGAGAAGAATCCAAGTGAATGTCTGATGTTGAAGATGATTGCTTGTGTGAATGGATGTATAACATGTTATGTAAGCATCATCATCTCATCACATTATTATCGCAAAGCAGGTTAATTCAAAAGAGAACACTTATTTTGATGTGAAATGGGAGGTACATGAACGCAAAAAAACACATGCTTTTGTGTGTATCTATGCGTACAAATGTTACAGAGGCAGACGGTGAAACAAAGTTTTGTGCTTATATTTGCTCTTCTCTTTTCTGCCTTGTTAACATTCACATATGACTCACTCATTCATTCCAACATTACATACATGATGTCTAGTAGATGAACCATAAGTAAGGAAGCACCACCATTCATCCACTATTTTGTTACAGTTGTCAATTTTATTTTTTTTCTTCTTCTTAAATCCCCTTTACCTCCGAACTTGAGTTGTTACCTTGACAAGTCTCACCATCAGCAGGATGGTGTATGCTCTTGAAGATGATGTATGCAGAACCAATGGGATTTCGCGTCGGACACTCACCGTGGGGGTTTATTTCTGTCTTATAATAGGTATATAAATATAAAGTACTCAAGTTCAAAATGATTTACGTTCACGAAGAGCATAAAATCGTAAGATGTTCATGAACGGTGTTTCGTTGTCACCGAGATTTCTATATGATGAGCCCATATACATATCCTCTCCTTCCCGTTCACCTGCGAAATGGGCATTGAGAGTTGAGTTGTGGAAACGCGTCGAGTTAGCTCACTGACTTCTTTGATCTTTGTGGAAGAGGTGTTGTTTGGACAAAAAACTTGATGATGGTAATAAACTCTGTAACAAGGAGAATATTATGCGAACTAGTCGAGTATGTGTGTATTTTTTATGGACATTATTACGATGTATGTGATGCAGTGTGCTTATATGTAAATAAGTATTAAAGAGGCATGAAAAAATATATAGGTATTTGTGTTATGGACTTCAGTGTTGTGGTGTCTGCTGCTAGTATAAACAACCTTCGGACCATTGTGATTTCATTGCATTGTTACCACAACTCATATAACTCAACTTACTGACATACGCACGTGGCTCTCAATTTTGCATTAAAAATCATATACATGTGAGAGTCGTGTTGTGATGATGCATTAGCCACATCAAATGTCAGAAGTTGCTCATAGTCAGTGTGTGTGTTCTTCTACTCCACATTAGGCGTGATTCATGATGATCAACTCCATTATGCAGGGAGATGCAGTGCCTTTAGATGCATTTTCCAAAATGTTTCCACTTGTATAAACCACATCTAAAAAAGGTTTCACTCTAAAGGGAAATACATTACAACATTATATCCTCATTTGCAAGACAATTTATCAAAATCAGAAACATGTCTTGACTCTTGTTTTTCCAGACTGGTTTCTTCGATTCCTTCGTTATCATTGGGAATTTTTCGGGGATCCTTTTCCCTCCATCGAAATGATGAATAGACAGCTTGCCAGTTACTTTTCCTGACTTGATTTAGCATCCAGGCATTGGCATAAAAATCGAATGAGGAGAGAAGTGTTGCAATTTTAGTGTATGGATAAATAGACGAAAGAGTTTCATACTTTTTTTATCTCCCATCGCGTACTGCAATACTGACTAGACGGGAATGGTGGTGGTGCTGTCAAACCAATTCAAATTAGCAAGAAAGTGACAGACCCAGAAAAAAAAGTTGTGTTGATGTGAATAATACATCAAATCGCTGAAAAATAATATCGACGTTTGCAACATGTGAGCATCAGTATGTACCTAAATGTGTTTTTGAGAGAAGAAAGATGCAGTATTCATGATGATGATGATGGCTTGAATATTCCACACAAGATGATAACTTCGATGTTCCACATTCAACAATAACATACGCACGTATTCGGCATCAGCGTGTGAGTTGTAGGGAATTCGTTATTACAAAACCGATCATGATGGATGATGAAGAAACAGATTGCTCAATCAGCATCCGGTAATGTATCTGTCCATTAAGCCAAAAAAAATTGTGTTTTCTCTCTTGCTCCCCAGTTTTATTTGACTTCCAAACATTCCCCGTATATATTCCTTTCTACACCTGCAAAGTATTTTTCACGTGCCGTTTTTTCCGCCAATTTCCTGTTTATATTTCAATATTACTTGAAATTAGGCTCAGATTTGTGAATTTGATTTCTCCGGACTATTTTTTATATGTTGACGGATCCAAGAGTGGTGCTGCATTCTTGTAAATTCGTTTAGTTAATATTGGGGAACTGATAATAGAAATCGTGCCATACTCTCATGGATGACCGTGACCAGTTCCGATCTTTGTGAAAATTTAGATTCGAGCATGAAGATTCAAGGCAATAAATGAAACAGTAAAATAATGTTGAAGGCCCTTCCCCTAAGTGTTGTTTCAAGCGCCAAAAATTTGCCTTTAAGCAGCGCCCCCCTTTTTTCCATCGTGACATGGTTGACTGTTCATACGAAAGGCGGATGGAATCTTGCAAAGACTGATGTGCTGGTCGTCGTTTTCCTTCTATCGTTTTAGTCTCTGAAATTGCACAGTGATACCTCTCTACTATTTTGCAAGTAAACGTAAACGAATGTACGATGTGTTATAAAGTTTGCAAGTATGCAAAGAGCATCATCAAGATAAGGTTATTTGCATGACTGGCCCTGAAACTAATGCCACAAAATACGAACAAGAAGCCTTATTCTGAGATACAAAGCACACACACGAGGAGACCTGCTTTAGTAGATACACGTTACCTGAATCCTCGACTCCGCCATCGCCACCTTCTTGTCTTGCAAGCTTCATGATTCATTGTGGGCATATATATATTCGCTTCGTACCTGCCTACCTGGTCGACAACTGCAAGAAACGGATTGAAAGAGTGGAAATGTGTAGAATTGAGATTGAGGAGAGGGTCTAACAGAATGTATAAACCTGAGAGGAGCTGTCCGACGAATAAAAAGGTATCCGTGTCTACAACCGAAAATTTGAGATGAAACAAGAGCAGCAGCAGCATCGAACGTTGGAAAAAATTCTTGACTTGTCTTCATGCCACCTTTCCACGGATGGACGGGCAAAGAAAGAAGCAGAGCAGAAGAGAGAGAGAGAGAGCTCAGAGTGGTGTTGTTCTGTTGCTTCCTTCTTTTCATGGTGGTGTTATAAAAGTTGGCGGTGTGGGAACGATCCGATCCATGGCTCGGCATAAAGTTATTGCTATAATGAGAACACATTTCACGCATACACGGGCATATATGTATACCTCTACTCTGTCTGAATGGTGGAGAATATACATTATTTGCTTTGACCAAATAGGGATATTTAGGATCAAGGGAAACCCGGAGGGGGATTTTTTGGCGTTTCAATGTGAAGTTACCCCTCTTTTCAAATTTCTCTCTCTCTCTCCGTCTTTTTTCTTTTTACCATCTCCTTTTTCTTTGCGAGCAACAAACACGTGAGGTTTCTGTAATACGAGTCTCTTGCTCCTCGCCGAATATTCTTAATATTTAGTTTCGTATTTTACCTGTTCACCATAAAATCATGTACATACGACTACGACGCGATGTAGCGGAGTGGAGAGTTGGGTACTCGCATACTTTTAGGAGAGAGGAAGGACGCCTCCCGGGTCTTCACAAGTGGCATATAATGCCTCCTTCCATCTTTTTTTTTCTCTCCTTCGTGCTCTCATCATTCTCAGCCATCTTACATTATTACCTGAGACTGCTCTCAGCGTCCACGTCTCGCAGACGTGGAATCGGGTAGCAGCACCACCAGTTGCTTCAATATGAGCTCAGCTTTAAGCCAGGGAAAAAAGCATGACGACGACGACGGTGATGTGATGAGTAGGCAAAAATATGAGGGGAACATTCTACACACGTAATCAGCATTCTGTCATGCATGCTCTCCGTCTTGGCATACACAGGGAAATTTTGTTGGAGCAACCGAATTCTCAATTCCATACATCCCACTCGCTCACAAAAAGTTATATGTATGTGAAAGAGAGAGAGATACAGTACGTATGTACATGGATAATGATGATAGCGGTTCTGTCTTGGAATTCCAGAGTGAAGGTGAATTTTTCCACCCTCTGCACAGAAAGGATAAAAACAATGGGTTTAATCCTATACACGTACATTACCACGTGTGCTTGTATGCTAACATATCCGTCATTGCGTTAAGCCTATTCCACTTCCTAAACTATTCATACTTTCAGTATCTTTACTCACAAAAATAAATTTGTAGTCGGTATTTATGTATGTATGTGTATTGAGATATATACATATAGTAAGCATAAAGTTTCCAATTGGAAATTCATAAATTTTTTCCTTGTTTAATGAAATATTATCCGAACTTCTTTCGTTCCATGTTTCACAATCCTTTAATTCCGTAGAATATTGCATTTTTTGTAATGGTACTGGCGTGTTGTTACTCATTATCTTCTTCTTGATTTGGAAATGATTTGAATGGAATGACGGGGAATCAGGTTATGTCCTGAACATGAGAGAAGTAGTCCGAGGGGATTAGAAGCATAACGTACCTATGTAACTTACGAAGAAACTCATACGCCTAAATAATATATTGTAGAACTGCAGCATAATATATATCGTATCGACACCGCCACCACCTCCGATCCAAACCGAAACATGAGCAGGCTCAGGTAGAAAACTTTTTTTAGTACCTCGACTCATACACAATACTTTGAATCTGATGACTAGGAAAATGCAGCAGGTTTTTTGTCTTCTATCTGCAGTCTTTCATCTTGACTCTTGTGAAACCCTTGAGCAAAGCGGTTTTTCAGCCATAGGAGAAAAGAATTGCTCACAGAGAAGGGAATATTAAGATGAAGCATTTTTCATGATTGTGTGTTTTTTCTTCTCTCTCTCTGTGAGAGCATAACAGGTTATAAAGGTACGGAGAGAGAGAGCGAGGGTTTTCAAGCTCTTTTCTAGGTTAGCTGACTTACCTGACAGGATGTTTCTAACCGATTCCTACACTTGCCCTGCTCGCCTCTTCTCTCTCTAACTTGCCCACAAAAGATTTTTTTCAAGATTTTTTTTTGTCGTCGTCTACTTCAACCCCGGCTTGCTCACCTCCTTCCATTTTAGAGTAAAACCTGGCGTTACAGTCTCTTGCTATCAACTAGTGGCTTGGCTTGAGTCGATGAGTAGTCTGCTTTCACATATTTGTATGTATGTACGTGCCATATTATTATTACACATCCTGAGAGAGAATGTTTTTATACGAATGTATATAATGTTCACTGCTCAGAGCCTAGACAGAATTCGAGCAGTTTAAAAGAGAGCATTAATGTTTACCAGGGTGTATAGCTGTTGGCTCCGAAGCATGAAAATTTTGACAACCCTGTTTCCTCTGTCCACCTGTTGCTCCGCCTGCTTCAAACTTGTCAGTGTCATTTGACCAATATATATTTTCTTGTTTTCCCCAATATTTGTAATTGCTCCTCTAGTTCCTCCACTTTTTTAAAGAGTATTAATCTTCGTTGAAGTTCACAGATTTTCTCCGGGTAAAAAAATATAAAATCCTAAAAGAACATAATGTGTATAGATGTTCATACATTTAGGGACTTGGGTGGAGTTGCAATCATTCCACTGAAGTGTTCGAGCCGTTTGAATAATTGAATAGTTTATAATATATGCCACCAGCGCATTTATTCTGTCAGCCCTACCCACCACTTGGGTATATATATACGACTACGGTATATCGTGATGTGAGTCAACCATCTCCGATTTCACTTTACGCTTCAGTTGCACGTACACGAGAGCGGACGTGTCACTTTGTACAAAAGCGATGCAACACTTTCGTCAAAAAAAGAGAAGCGTAGCAGCACTACTGCCCTTTGGTGGAATGCGGGATTTAACGTGCAGTTGTTTTTGAAGAAGAAAATGCGTATGTATCCACTACAACAAAGCCTGTAGCAAAAGGACAAAAAATAATTAATAAAAAGACAAACAATAATCTTTTCACAGTAGAAAACATTAGGTTTCGCTGTAACTTTCATCTTCCAACACAATCACTTCGTTCACGGTATATCCTTGCAATGTGTTTTGTAATTTAGTAAAATTCCAAGCGTAGGAATATTAGGTACACTTGTCAACTTTACCATTTTTTTTATTCCAACTTGGCGAATCATGCAAAAATTTGTATTTCAAATAAATACATATATCCAGTTTGACTGCTTACCCGCTTTTTACCTGCATTTACATATGCTCAGGGTCATTTTGGGTAGGAAGCTTCTTGTATGTCTTCATCGTTGGATCTGGATATTTATGCTGTCTTGTGCGTCGCCAGGGGTTTAGGTTTTTTTAGGTAGCCTGGTGTTGCAATGCAACTTAATCTTTGAGGAGAGGCGCATAAACATCATCATGGCGGAATAGTTTTCCATGTTGACTGACGTGAAGTCTGCTACTGGCAGCGCTCTGGTGCGATTTGGTACCTTCCCGTACTAACTTTGGACGAGATTTTTCACTTTTATTAGATACGGCACGTCAGGGTTTTCCAACATAAACTACGGCCCCTAACACCGTAATGATATTGAAGCTAACCTGGCATGCCAAACCAACATTTTTTTTTGAATTGACAAAATCGCTCCTTCATTCTCTCATAACTCATAACTTTCCACGTATACAACAATGCAAAGTGAGAGTAAAACATCATGACCACTGTGAAAAATAAATGGCTGGT
This sequence comes from Heteromurus nitidus, assembly GCA_034687055.1. Lineage (NCBI taxonomy): Eukaryota > Metazoa > Arthropoda > Collembola > Entomobryomorpha > Entomobryidae > Heteromurus > Heteromurus nitidus. Next base: position 9,507 of record JAQFZW010002907.1, read on the forward strand.
TTTCATAAAACTTTTTAATGACTGATATGGTATTGCATAGAGACTGAAAGAGGAACCTGATAATTAAGCGAGATAAATATAGTTTAGTGGGACAGTGAAATACTATTTTTCCTGAAGTTCAAAAGTCCATTTCATGTGAGAAAAAAAGTGATTGTGGAGTGGAGGAGTTGTTTACAAATGAAGGAAAAAGCGATATGACGACGCAAAAACCAGATTCAGGTTTTTTTTATATTTCTGCAGACAAACGGAGGAAAGCAAGCAGTAGTGTTGAGGATAGATTGACATCGCTTCAGAACATGAACACGTACACGGAATGAATGAATTTCCGATAGGGAAGAATCAGAATAATATATGATTCGCATGTAGGATGGAATCTAATCAACCGATGTGGTTGGACAATGCATGCTCAAAGGTACTACACTCACATGAAAAGAACGTCCGCAGTATCTACATCGTCACCGTGTGTGAGAGAAATAAGGTTTGCAGACGAGGAACCAAACCAGGCAAGAAGAGCTTCGAGTCTAATGTATGGCGTGGACGGAGATCTGCGCAATTACTTCTCTCTGCTTTTCTACTACCACCTTTAGAATTCAGAATCATTCATTACACCATGTGAAAAAAGGTTGGAGTGGAGTAGTTAGAGGCCCAAAATTCCTCTATGAAATATTTCCATGCATATGATGAGGTTTTAGTTAGTCAACATGGATACGGAATATAAATCCATGCTAGAGAGCATTGTTGTGTTGTGCATATCTATTCAAAAGTATTGTTTATATCCAAAGCTTTCCTTCCATGAAACTTGAACTATTAGCTGAGTTTGGCGTGCGATTTGAACGTCGTGGCCACTGGTCACACAGTGACCTAAATTGTAAGGCCGTGATTTAATTGTTTCCACGTTCTTATAAGCATTACAGTCGAGCAAGACAAGATACTAGTTGTTACGTCAGTCTTGGGCATTTCGCCAACTTTATTGTTGACGACTGAATCTTATACTCGTCGGCGAAAATCAGGTTTTCTCTCTCTCTATATCTCTCTTTTGGGTAGGTGATACGGAACTACTTATCCTTAGGTGAGGAAAGGGTTGCGATATTTATCTACTCAACTATGCATGCATGGTCCATCCAAAAAGCATGATTCACCCTGTTCGTGAGTAACTTTTAACTTGAGGTTAATTACTCGTCGTGTGTTTTTTCGTACTTCTCTCTTCGCTCGATTTCGCATTGCAAAATATCGCTCTTGTTCCGGCTTTTGACAGTCAAGTGAGAGGATTTTTTGGTAGAAGGATTGAAACGTTACCAACCTAAAATGTTGTCTTTAAAGAATATTTTCAAGAAAAAAAACACATTATGTTCCGTCATGTGGTATAGGTACATTGTGCTGCATCATCAGACACGTACTTACTACACATGCATATCCGAGAAATTTTACACAAACTTGCAAAACTGCGTTCTTTTTCACAATACAAGCATTAAGAATACGTTTGCTCACCGTAAGGCTATTGGTTACAGTAGGAACGACGAAGTTGCCATTTTTTTCACTTATAAGGTCTGTAGTTTAAAGCGTATGTACATACTATCCGACATTCTCACACAAAAGAAAGCCAAAGCCAGCTGAATGCAAACACGACGGAAAGATGTTTCCCTATCCGACTTGTTTACTATAGCGAATCGCATGTATTATTTTCTCGCTGCATCGCTTCAGGGCAAATTTTTTTTTCATCAAAAAAAGACGATGATGATAACACGTTGTAAGTTGAAAACATGTACCATGCAATTGGGAAAACCATCCCGTATCCTACTTACAACACCAGCATATCGGGTAAATTTTTGTCGACTTTTTGAGCAACAAACGATGTCTACGAAAGTATATATGTGCATATTTAGAAGTGGTTCTTATGCTGTTTCACAATTTTTCGCACGAAATCATCCCAACTTTCCATTTATGTACTTATTCGACGATCCTCTCTCTCTCTCTCAACTCTACGAGAGATGCGATGAAGTAAGCATGGAAGGATTCATTCGCAATGCATGCTGAGGCCCCGAGGACTCGTCGTGTCTCATTTATTTTTTTCATTCTGTTTATGAATACCTTCTCAGCCATCTCTCAAGTCAATCAATGAAACAGAGAGGATGTGGTGGATCAACGACACAAAAACTGAAAGTGTGAATAGTGTGTCCCGTATTGGAAATGATGATGAAAAAAATGTCAAGTTTGAAACTATCCAAGTGGCGGTGGTGGTGATATGAATGGGAATTTGCGTGTTTAAGGGCCATCTTCCATTTGGAGTTATCGTTTTTCGATTACAGAACAAGAGCTCACAGTCCTTCGGGCAGCCGCTATATTCCCTTTTGACGCTCTCCTTATTATTATTACATTTTTGCAAATATGTTCACCAATTCCTTCAAAATCGACTGCACTCCTCAAGTCACTACATATATTTGCGCTCATACTTACGAGCGACGAGCGAGCACTAAGACTATGTGGCTTCAGGGGTACTAGTTTACACAGTAAGAAAAATATGTGTGCAGATTTTAGTATTGGAGTTGGCTGCCACCATTAACAATCAAGATTTGTCCATGGGATGTCGAAAGAAGAAGGGCATGCTTTGCAAAAAAAAGCCAGGGGCAGGCAGCATCAATCGCTTCACAACAATACAGCCACGATAATAATACGTATAATACTTGGCTAATAAAATTTTTACATCGACTCGAGAGAGAAGAGAAACTGGGTGATTTACCATCGTCATGATTCAGAGAGTTGAGTTGAGACAGGAGGATGCAGGCAAGGCAAAAGTCAAGCTGCCTGTGCAAAGCAAAAGCAAACTCCTTCACATAATATGCCGAGAGTCAACACACAAAACTACGTTCCTTTCCTACGCCAAAAGAGAGGAGAACAGGGTGAGTCAAAATACAAGAACGACAAAACGAGCCCCTAGCAAACCAGGGGCTGCCCTGAAATGGGTAATTGCGAAATCCCTTCGTCATTACCAATATCATCCCTCAGCGAAAAAAAAGTGAGCGAGGTAAAATTCTAATATCAAGCCTGTATAATACACTCCTCATCATCATCGTCGTCGTCATCATCACACTGTCCTAATCAAGAACTGAAAGAACATCATTGCCGATGTAATTCCCTGAGTGAATGTGCTTTTTTTGTGTAGCACGGTATCATGGGATTGGAGGCTAATGCATCATGGTAGTTCTCTCTCTATTCTATACACACTCTTTTAATCAGTTGCGTTAAGAAAGCGACAGTGAGTGGGAAGTCGGTTAAGTGACAACCTTGTATCTCCTTCTCTGCGCAACGGAATGTGTCTGCGCTGGTTTACAGGCGGTATACACAACAGACACACACACGCGCGCGCTGTTACAGCGTAGAAGAGTCTTCATTCACGATTACCACGAGCAGTAAGCTCAGCGAAGCAAGAGAGGTATCGAGATAGATACAATGTTGGCGAGCTTTATTTTTTGCACAAACAACCTGTGTGCACCAAGTTGAGAAGAAGCCCTTTATATTTGCGCGCATGATATATTTATGTGAGAGGTTTCTCATTGTTGAAAGGATTTGGCCTTAATCATGTCACACAATGTCCTTAATTTTCTCGGTCTCCTTCTTTTTACGATTTTTATCATCGCCACCACTTTCAACCACTTGGATATACATATAAACTCCTACCCTGCTCTTATCGTAATATTACCTGACTCTTTTTAGTTTGCTGAGACTTGCCGTGCCGTGTCTCGCTGACAATGTAATTTTTATTTTGAATGCTCTTTGCACAGACGCATACGCACACACATTCATTACTTTAAAAAAAATAAATGTATGCTTCTCTGTCTGAAACCGAAGGTGGAGCAGAGGAACAACTCTGTATTCTGTATGTACGCAACAACTCTCGTGTAATTTTTGCAGCAATTTTCCTCAACCACCACACTTCCGTTGTGGGGGATAACAATGCGAAAAGAGAAACTGGGAGGGAGTTGAAAGAGAATCGGATGCACAAAGAAAAAGTAGAAAAAGAAACTGGCTCTCCTCATATAATAATGATGTGTTATGAGGAATGAAATTGAAGTCTGATTGTGGGTTTGCTTGCTCGCTGTCTCGTGATAAAAAACGGGTAAGAAGAAGTGACGCTCAACAGGTGGCTTCTCTCTCTATCTCTCTCTCTTGCCAGACAGCACACAAATATGCCTGCATGCACTAGCAGAAAAGAAAGCCAGAAATGTTATCAAGTTTCATCATCATCCACAATATATTGCACTCTACCCTGTTCAATACTTTTCTTGTACTGAGTAAAAAGTAAGTTTGGTACGAAGGACGTTCTAACGTGTGCAACATTTTCATTCCGAAACGATACTTTTTTTGTGGCAGTCACTCTACCCTACTTTGTTCATGACATCATTCAATTATTCCACGGATGATATTAGTCACCGTACTAAACCGTCGCAGATGGATTCGTTTTTATTTTCTTGAAATGATTTTCTTTAATCGGAGAGACGGCGCAGCGTTCAATCCATTTTGAAAAGAAGGCGTGTTTGAATCACGAGACTTTGTTTCATTTTCACGCGACTATAAAAAGTGAGAGAAACGAGGGCCATGCTTCATTCTATCCTCCCCTCTCTTTCTATCTACCTGGCATTATCAGAGAGACGGAGAGGGCGTTTTCACAGTAACCTCCGACCGGTGGTGATGCATGATCCCAAAAAACTGCACGAATGCAGGTTTACAATCTGTAGAGATGCAAAGAGCGCAAACGTAGTGTAATATTTTAGTTGCCTGCAAAAATATAAAGTGTTTCCTTGAGCCAAATGGTATACACATACATGATCCATTTAAGTTATGCTCGAATGTTCATGTTCCCTTCGGTGCCTCAGGGAGTGTAGTACATCTCTCTCTCTCTCTACTTTTATTTTGCATCCAAAACTGAACTTCACATAGGAACAAGGGACATTCCCTTGGATTTGTGTACAGAATAGAGTCACACATTCGAGTCCCTGTGTGTACGGTGAGCTATTCAGAGAAAACGGATGCATTCATTCTCAAAATCCTTTTCTGAATGTTAATTCACTTTTGCAACTGAACCAACATTATTTTCAGCTCAGTTGACTGGCCAAGGTTGACGCGAACACGACGTTTTGTTATTATACAACAGAAATCCACTAAGACTTGCAAAAGAATATTCGAACTTTTTCTATGAGCACACATTTTATGTTTTATTTATACAACAATTTATAGTCATCTCATAGAAAATACATTGTATATCGGAGATCCGAGATTCTGTCAAGTACGTTGAAACTGTTACGACTGTGCATTATACATATCATTCCATAATCTTGCACAGAGAGAGAATTCGCAAAATTGAACATTTAGCAATGCCTCAAGAATACATAGTTACAATCAAGGGGATAGATAATATTAGGTTCGGCAAGATCAGAAAAATCGACAAAATGTTCCCGGGCTCAAAAATCCACGGG
>JAQFZW010002908.1:0-14977 GCA_034687055.1 Heteromurus nitidus
GCCTTTTCGATTAGGAGTCTTATGTCCGTATGTGAAAATGCACTTACGGCGTTTATGCATATCATAGGCGATATATTGTTACTTATGAAATATTTTGATAATATAAAACCCTACACTACCAACAATAAGACAACGGATTGTGAACCTTGATCTGTAGTGCTACCATATATCATCCAAACACAGAGATATATTCTTTGCCTTTGAAATTGCTCACATCCCACTTTTAACACACGGATTTAACGCAATAAATGTAAACGTTGAAGCTGGACGTTTACTTGACTAAACTCCTTCAGAAGTGTTATTAAAACCATTTATTTCAAAAATTGTTTAGGTCAGTTACAATCCTTTATTTACACCTTTCCTAAAGTGATCTTCAGAAATCCCTTTATCAAACACCCATTCTTTATATATTCACTGTGAATTATTTCCCCTCATCTTCCCTTCCCTTGTTCCCTTGCCTAGTCCTCATCTTTAAAAAATAATATCCAGTCATGTTTCAAATTTTTAGAACGAACAACCTCTTTAAATCATATTGGATTTCAAAGTTGGAGGCTTCTTTTAAAAAGCTTTCACTTTTCACGTCCACGTCCACACGACTTTTTTAAAAATTCCTTCTCATGCAGCCAAAGCTGCCGTGCACTAAAATGGTGTCTCAAATCTCATTCACTCCTTTTCATTCCTTTTCTCACCGATACAGATGCTATCGTTTTTTCTCAGACATATATATTTAAAGCAATAAGGCAATCCACTGATTCGACAAAAACTCATGCCATTTGTCACTTGAGCTACATCGACATGTGACAATTTATACGAGAGTAAAATTTTGTGCACACTTCATACAAAAGTTTTTCTTTAAAGAGTAACTGTCACTTGTGCATGAAAAACGCTTTCCCAAATGCAAATATGATCAAAGATATTTACGCAGCTAGTGATCACCGCATTACATGGTTTTTGTATCAGTTACTGGTGACGTTGGTTTGGTTGCACTGCTACTTAACAAAATCCCCCCGGAGCTTGACAACTTATCATAAGACAAAATCAGATTGGCTAGAGGATTTTTTTGTCGGATGACGGAAGCTACCTACTCTCCTACCAAAAGCAAGAGAGTGAAAATCTTTTTTGTTTAATAACATTTCTTGCACAATCAACAACGTGTTGATTGTGTGAAGCCTAAAAATTGAATAGAAACAAAGTGTGCTCTCAAAGGCTCATTTGTTAAAATCAAAATGAAAACAAAAATGACGCTGAGATCGGGAGCTGATTACTCAACACATTCATAAGTTCTCCGCTGATCAATCTAGATTGAGGTTTTAAAATCTTTTCTGTTGGTTCATTGAATTTCAATAATTTTTTGAATGTGGATTACAACAACGTATTGAAAGATTTCAAGAGATGACGACGGTGATGGCCGACTTTAGTGATTTACTGCGCGACTCAATAAATTGAGTCATCATTGTATACGAAGTCATACAAGCATTAACTACAAAAACTGGTAAAACAGACTTGAAAAATGCAGAGCATTTTATTCTCGTTCATTCTAGTCTGGTCCTTGCTAATATATGACTGCAGACTACCGTGAATTATACTATAATGTTCCTTTCTCTAATTAAAATTATAACCGCAGGTTATACAATGCACATACTCTAGAGTTCATACCAAAGGCAACATGTACCCTGTTAATAAATATTTATTAATATTTATAACCAGTGAAAACGATTTTCTTACTGTTAGTAGACGTAAGCGTCGATAAAAGATATTTTTACGTTGTAATTGCCGTATATCAATATTAGATTTGTTATATTCATGAATATTTGTCTGGAAAGTTGCAAATCTTAGGCCAAAATGATTTTATGTGAAAAAAGTCGCGTGTCGAAAGGGGGCAACTATTGTCTTTTACAGAAAATAAAACTTTTGACAATGAGATGAAAGTGAAATCTAAAAAATTGGATTGCAAAAATGCATTTTAAAAGTGGGAGTAAAATCACAAGAGCCTGGTGAAGACCTCGACGATGACTATGCAAGTTACGTGCGCACACCTATGCTCATTGACCATTGGGCTCAACTAACAATGAAAGGGGTACTATGTTTCATGTAATGAACGATTTTTAAACGATATTTAAAAACTTCTGTGACAAACTACAGAAAGTCATCTTTGAGAGGGCGGTTGCAAGCCAAGCCTCTTTCGCCTCTCAATCCGTTTATAATTTTTGCATGCAAAACATGATTGAATAAATGCCAATTCCATTTTGATATCATTCTCTGCACACTATAGCGAGAGTGCACTTGTGCGAGTTCACTTAATGTGCAGAACAGTACGCCAGTAATGTCTAATGTCACCCAAACAAAAATTGAATTAGAAACTAGCTTTTTATGCAAATCAGAAGAACTTATATACTCCACATATCATATCGTCTTTCATTCATCTTCAAGTGGGAGTTTTCCCTTTCTTTCGAGATGTCAAGAGAGAGAGAGAGGGAATGTCTCTCTGCTGGTCTCGTCTATTTGTAACAGGTTGAGAGAGGCAGCAACAATGGCAGCTTTTAATCGCAAATTGGGATGAGAGTTGGAGTAATAATTGCATATGACATCACATATAATATCACACACCACACATCACAATCTTTTCGAGTCAGAGATCCAAAATGAAGTAATACCAAATAAATATTGTGAATTGTGTCTGGCATATGTTTAGGTATACCCTTACCAAAAAAAACACTATTATGAACACACGCACTCAAAGCGCATGCTTGCTAAATGGTTACATGCTTATGTATAAACACTTTAAGGTAGTAATATCATCTTTTAAAAACATGGTTTGCTGGTCAGCACCACCAGATACTACTACCAGATAGATTGATCAGAAAGAGGACTAAAACTAAATATCCTAGTGCATCCGTGGGTATTGTATTTGTGCCCATTCAAGTAAGTAAAGTATGCATTTATTGTTATGTGTAGACACACATGTGCCGTCACTTCTGTGCAGTTCAAAGGAATATCCCAGTTTGATCGTTCATTACATTGCCGCAACAAAAGCCAATAAATCATGGTTGAAAAATATCAGAGGAGAAAAATCCATTTGCAATTGCCGAATCGCCTTAATAGCCAAACACTTAACAATGAATGAGTAATCAGGTAATGGACGTGGTTATGTTCTGTCCGCTCGCTCAGTTGTTTTTTTTTGCAAAACTCAATGCAATCAATGAAGAGTAGGAGGAGTATTATATAAGTCGAGACATGAGCTTATTTTTGCTACAATTTACTATTGTCTTGTGAGATTTAAAGTGCAATTTTGTACTCAACAAAACTCACTTCAAAGTACAAAAGAAGGAACAAGATGTGTATCCGTCGTGTGATCCGCGACTCACTTTCAACTTCCACAAATAACAATACCGTTTTGTTTTGCCCACGCAATACTCGCATTGTTGTTCCCAAACTCCCAACAAAATTACTTCTAGTGCGGGGAAGCTTTAGCAGCAAAGCAGACGAAAAATCTAATAGACTCAATTGACTGACCTGTGTACTGTGTAGCAATATAGCTTGCATTTAAAGACAAATTATTTTGGCGAAGATTATCGTTCGCAACAAAAAACAGAAAACCCAAAGTGGACAGTGGACATATGAATGGAGGTTGAAGTTGAAAATGGAGAGAGAATTACTTATGAACCATGTTTTCCTCCTTTTCAATTGTGATAATGTGGCTCTGTTTACAAATACGGTTCACTCACTCTCCTCTCAAAAGAGTAGGCATCACTTTTTTCGCATTAGTATCTCACTCTCCATATTGATTTGGCTATACGCGTGAAAAGTGTGATGTGATGAATTTGACGGATTGACATGAATTGTGGCTTTCAGGTTTTCTTCTGGTCAATTTCGCCATTTTAGAAGTTCACATATGCAGACAGTGGATATATGTGTTTGTTTCGTCTGCCAATATGGTTCAGGAGTTCGCTCCACCATCAACCATTCAATTCTACAATTACCTTCAATAATAACATTGGAAAGTAAATGGTGTACCGCAGTCAACTCTACAAATGGCGAGAACCGCTACTGTGCATTCCACTTTGAGAGTGTACGTTTAGAGTCATTTGACCACGCCCGGATTATATGATTATTATGACTTCGGACTCATTAACGAGCAACTTTTAGAAAGGTCACAACGAGCAAAATGTGCTCTTGTTGGTCGTCGTGAGTGATGTATGATGTGATATGTTTTGCCATTTGCTTGCCCTTACTGCAACAAACTTCAGCTCACATTGCTTACCAAAATACGAAATCAGAATCTACTCACATCAACACTTATATCCATATCCACAAAATTTTTATTTTGCCGATTAACACACTCAACAAGGTTGAATTCATTCATCAAAACAAATCAAATGAGCTATTTAATTTTACATTTACTTGGCTTCTTCCCTCTTCGGACGATTTTTTATATACCAGATTCCCTTTCGACTCAAGAGAGCAAACAGAAAAATCTGTTTCGAGTGGGGGGAAATAAAAAGTGCAATTTAAAGTGGAATATTGGGTCAAAGAGAACTCAACGGCAACGATAATCATCTCCGTTTCCATCTTCTTTCTACCAAAAACAGATAGATCAAAATGGTCTAAACTCTATCAGACCAAGATATCGAGCTAGACTAAATGCTATTTTCCTTATTGCTCGAGATGTTATTGCATATAATAGGAAAAAATTGCGATTGTACTAAAAACTCATGCCTGCAGTATACATATATTTCGCACACATCAACTCTTTTGAAATTGAAACGTACTCATCATCACAACCACATCTAACTTTTGGCTCATATATTTTTCAGCTGAAAATAAATGAAAATTCTCACAATTACGGATGGTTAACCTAATAGCCATTACGAGTGATTCATATACTATATACATTGTGTGTAGAAAAACAGAGCAAAATGAAAATCCAAAAATCCTTAACCAGACCCAAAAGCCAAACCGTATCACTCAAAAAGCTGATCATCATCATCTCTCATGCAGTTTGCACTCTTAATGCACATTTGCACACGCACATTAGCCCAGCATGATTTACTCTTCACATATGTGCTTACGCATTCAAATCCACTCCACTATTGTATATATTTTTTCTCTCTTCATCAACACAGGGACTACTACATGCTTTCTTCATCTGAAATCTGAATGCCACAAAAATATATAGACAACTTCTCAGCAGAAATAAAGAGGGAATTCACCTTGTAAAAATGGAAGTGATATTTCTTATTATAACTTTTTTTTAGCATCATATGCAAAATCTTCGCCATTTTTTAAACAAATAAGTTTAAGAAAGTTAAAATTTGGAATATAGGCTACAAACTGTGAAGGTATACATGCTTTTCGCATTCTAATTTCGACTCTTGGCCCTTAATCTGTCTAGATGATGAGGATGCAGTGTTATGATATGATCATCATCATCATCATCATCAGTGTATCATTCTTGGATCGTTTCCTCAAAGAGAACACACAATTTTCACAATGTCAGTTTTCCCAAACATGTATCAGATACTGGCTCAATGTACTGACGCGTTTAGGAATACAAGGTGGCATTATCAACCAATCTTGAATCTGTGTAAGGATATATACCTTTCATTTATACAACACACACACACACGAATCCCAAGACCACGAGCAGTAAGCTTCATGCGAAGTGTTTAGTGAAAACACTTCCACTCGTCCGCTCTTTTTTTGTGCCTCCGCTTGTTGTGTGATTATTTGCTATTATCATGAAATGATAATGATTATTAATATCATCGCACATCTCATGTGTTCGCATGTGCACACGTAGTGTTCAATTCAGGAAAAAAACGGACAACAGATGCACTGAATGAAACTGAAAACTCTGAGCGCTGACTTAAGTATATGCACACTGTATCCTTAAACAGATGACACTAACTCCAAATCTTTAGAGCGATTTTTTTTGTTGACTGTTGACTGCCGCTGACTAACAGAAAATAAAAAAAAAGAACTTTTCCTAACCTACTTACCAAAATATATATACAGAGGTATATGTATATATAGAAGACAATATGAAAAATGCATGTCAGCTTAGCCACGTTGATGATTTTCTCAAGACGTATTTTTATTTACAAAAGGAAGAAAAAATTGCAGTGTGCACAATAAAAAGTTCTATATTTAAAGCTTGCGGTTTTATATTCTTCTCATTGCAAACTACAACGATTCCTCGAGTGTGATATGATAAATGCTGGCTTATTGGTGGCTACACGCTCAGAAAAAAATGTTGTGTGACGAAGAACACATTGTACAGTAGACTATACAGCTAACTGATTGTATAGTACGCGTGCAAACAAAGTGAAGAGAGAAAAAAACGGTGGCCCGTGGCCAGTTCTAATTTTCGGTACATAAATCCATATGATTATGCAGATGATGAGAAAAAGGATGAGGTAAATTTTTTTGGTTGGAATGTTGACTTTTTTTGTCGTGTTCACTTGACAGTTCCTACTTCCCTTCATATAGAAGAAGAGCATTTATTTGAGCCTGGCCTGTCCTTATTCTTCGTATAATATGAAGATGTTTCACTTTTAGTGTTGGTGTGTGTGTGGGGACTGTGAGCGTTTGCCTGATTGCTAATCACGGCTATGGGCAATGGCCGATGAGAGATGCAATCATGGATGATTGTGTTAATGCCAAAGAATATCTCACCAGCGTCGTTAACATTTCTACTTACAAATTCCATTTATCATTGTAACGTGTTGCTGTATATATTTATATAACTCATGTTCCTCTGACGGGAGGCAATCATTTGAAATATTGCTTCGTCTCTTGTGTCAAACGTTCGTTGTTTGGATACGTAACCGAGAGGAATGGACGGATGATTGGTAAATGCTATATTGCCAATTACACCATTGCAAAAAATATTTGTATCTCTTGTTGAACCATGAATGGGTAGTTGCATGCATGTGTGGACGTCGACGAAAATCATTTTCTTGTTTGCAGCCACTCTGTGGCTTGGAGTTAGGATTTTTCGGAGAATGGACAGTAAAATCCGAATACCCATGGAATATTATCTGAAGCAAAAAGACATATTCGATCTGTGCGATATGATTAGTACCTTAATTTTCTTGAAAATCTAAACGGCGGTATACGCTGGAATTTATGGGGTTGAAAAGTGCAATCTAAATTTGCGACAGTTTTAGACAGAAGCTAACAATTTCACACGTTTACATAAAGCAATTTAGTCCCATATCTTTCAAAAATATTTAGGACAAAGTGCTTGATTTTTGATGTAGGTATTGTGCAACTTCTATAATTCATGGCGTGATCCACGACACTACAAACAACATTTTCTAGCCTAAAATTGCAACCACGAAGAACCTTTTACATCTTTTTAACTGAAACAAACAAGGAACCTTATTTCTTTCAAAATTACATCCACAATCTTTCGCGATATCTGGGTAAACTTGTACCATTTCACACATTTCTTACGTGGGCCACGACTATGACATTTTAGCGAGTGGTCATGTAAATAATCTTGACAGGAACGAGAAAAAAATTAGGTTCGTGTATCATAAAGTAAGAATTTTTGTTTACAAAGAGGAATTGGAGTGATGCCTAAGAGTAAGCATGGCATGTGCCGTGTCATGAACTTTTAAAGGCTTGGCGTCACTGAAACCACTTGTTTCGCTATTAACAACATTTTCGTACAGAAGTCCTCCAAAAAAGTGGACATGTTCACTTGTGCACTTTTTTCCACTAATTGCCAAATATCTAATAATCTTTCAACACCGAATTTTGTGCTCTAAACGACAAACGAGTAACGAGCTCGTGGAATAATTGACGAATTTGCCCAAAAATGAAAATTACTTAATAACTAAAGTAAATAAGCAATTAACTATCAACTTCGCAAATAGTATGACCACCTATTTCTTGTAAATCGATTTGATTAACTCATTAAAACATTAAGCTCACTGAATGGAATCTTCTGTCACATTAGCATAAAATGAATTTGATCAAGATGAGTGAGGTTGATGGGATTGTAAAGACATGATATCACGTGGATTTTTGTTGAAATGTGTGTCTAATAAGTAAAATATCGGTTATTAATATTCATGTAGCGTTCGCTGAATTAAAAATTACTAACGTAATCTGCCGAACTTGCACTTGTGAATTGTGAGATATGAATGTGGGCATAGGGCTCTCTTGTAATAAAAGGTGCTAAACATGTGTTGTTTGCTGTTTATGCCTAATGTAACCACGAACTCTGACCTTTGGGAGCTTTGATTTTTAAATACACATAAAAATTATACAACTTTGGACATGAATTTCAGAGAATTGTTGTACTCGTTGATTGGCAGCTCTTGCAAATAGGTATACATACGTAGGATTGTGTATGATGAACACATATTTCTACTCCTGGTACTACTGTTAAAGTTTGCTACTAATCTTTTAATTGGAGCTTAATTTAATAATTAGAAGAAGAAAATTCTGGAACAATCGCATTTCTTTCTCGTTAGATTCTCCGGCATTTTGTGTTCTAAAACGTCGTTTAAAAAATTCATAAAGTAATACTCCCATATAAACCGATAAAGATTGATTGATGGGAAGTAAATCCGTTGTAAGTTTCAAAGACTAAATACAATAGAAATGTATGATAAATTTGGCTAGGCGTTGTGCAATGAGCGACAAAATCTTAGAGTTCATCTCATTCACTATCCATCATCCTAGCCTTTACGATTTCCACACGCGAAGGTCCATTTTTAATTTCTCTCGATTTTTCCCCACGAAAAGTGTTTTCCCATGCTTGTAAAGTGCATTTGTTATTACGGCTAGATACGTGTGCAGTATGCACTGATAACTCAGTGAACTCCTGAACTGAACACTAGCCACCACTTACTGAAAAAGTGGACATAACAATAGCAATACACAATACATAATGCAATGCTGTTGCATTTGCACACAAACACACTTCATTATTTCATTTTCAGCCAATGAACCAAACGAAAAGCCCAACGAGCAATGAGATCACGGGGCAGAAAAGCTTATTGAACTTCTTCCCACATAATATTTGTATGGATTTACTTTACAAAATATATATGTATGAGTGCAGATATCGTGCGCACACTCTCCGACCAACTACCACTTCACCACATTGAAAAAAGACAACACTTTACATGCAAAACAATTAGAAACACGTATTCAACAGAAACTGGCTTCCATATTGAGAAGGATGAAAAAATAAAATATTAACTACACATAATCCTCAAGCCTTGCTCACACACAACACCTCACGACGAGTACAATATCGACGAGAACAAAGCGTGTTCCTATGTTTTTCTCAAGAAAGTCAATGAAAACATTCACAACGGTAACACTATTCACTTTCAAGTAAACAAATACACACTCGTGGTTTCAGCACGACTTATTCGACTCTGCCATAATGCACACACACTTTGCAGCACACAAGGATTTTAAAAAACAGAAGGCTCTCGAGATTATGTGATATGATAATATGGAAATGAGTAATGAGTGAACACTGATTGATTGCCATTTTTTCTATATCACTCTTTTATAATGAGTGTAGCGCATCGTCATCCCACCAGTCGGGTAGGTCCGTCAATTACAAACTGTTTTATGAGAAATTTCTTATGGATAATGGAGAATCAGAAAACATTTGTAAACTCACAAGCACTCGCTCACAGAACCAACCAATGCAAGATAAATCATAAAAAATAAAATGCATCTACATTTTCTTACTCAAATATCCATCAATTAAATGTTCTTTTTTCAATCTTACCTTTATTTTAAATGCGTTAATTTATCAGATGTTATTCCGAAAAAATCCAAGGCAAAAGTTTTATCCCTTTTCCATCCAATTAATTTTTGTTGAAAAAAAATGATACCAAATATTCACTTAGGCTTTCGTATAGCCACTCACTGGAAGATCGTTTTCACAGAAGGATTTTTTTCATACAAAAAGATATTTGCACACACAATTTAGAACAGAACTTTTCTCTCCAGAGGTTGTTATCCAGAAACTCATGCATACACTTTTTATGTGATCACTTTTGTATGATTTTATGATATTATTTCACTCTTACTTTTTTCGATTTTTTTGTATTTTCAGTATTAATTTCTCTCCGAACTCGTTTTTTCACTTCATGTTCCAATTAAACCAGTCCTGATCCAATTTCCGGGTTTTCTCCAGCAAAATTTTTTTCCAGCACTAGTACAAATCTGAATTTTGACCGTGATTTCCTCACTCCAGCAGTACAAATTATAACTCTCCAAGAAGCAGACAAATTTTTCGAATACAATGAAGGCGAAAAAACAGAGGACAGAGAGACGTGCTCTTCAGGACAAGTACCTGATCACACTAATACGTTCACTCGGCAAAACCCATGTGCAGCACATGAAAATTTTGTTGCATTGTCAGTTTTCTATATTATATGAATGTACACAGAATTCATATAGAATACATGTGTACCATCTACTCTTGAATATTACTCTTATACATTGTTCATACCTGGGAATACCTGTCTGCCCACATGCTCGAAAGGTACACATCGCAGACGCATTGCATCGCACTACCTTTCAAGACTCAAGTTGAGAATCCGCTTCGTTTGTATAAAAGAGTTAAGCATCTTTGTATCTACGTTCTCGCCATAGCCTGTAAGCTTTTGAGATACAAGAGTTGAGCGAGAGCCCCTTTTCAGCAAGAGCAAGTTTACGTTTTCAGAACTACCTTCACAAGTTACAACTGCTCATATTCGTACTCTACGTTGTTGCTCTACCTGTGCCCACACGTTATCATTTTAGTGACAAGACAAGCAAATCTTCAAGGAATTGCTTCACACAGAAAAAATAGGCAGGCGTAAAGGCAATTTTTTGTATGATATACGGTATGGTAATATTATAACAATAATGCAAAAAAGATTTTTATACATTGTTGGCTCATATTTTCGTATGTTCTTGGCAAGCGATAAAAAACTGCAACTTGAGCGATATGATATGGTTTGCTGAGCTCATCAACTTCTTGCTTCGCTGTAGTGCACATGCTCGAGCCCTTTCAGCTGTTCAGAGACTTCAGGCTTCGACAAGGAAGCCACCTTCATGCGTACCTTCTAACTAAATGCTTAGTTATCGATGAGCACTGGCGAAAACTGAGCAACAGTTTTGAGCAGTGACGCTTGAGACGCCAAACGCTGCAGCGTCGAAGCTCGCGGAGCGTCTTTTAGTTTGCGATGTTGGCGTTAGTGAGCGTTCTTGTTGTTGCTGAAAAATTTGCACTGAACGTTGCAAATTTTATGACGCATGTGCGCTTTGCAGATTTGCAACAATTGAATGCATGTGAGATAGTTGTTTTCTTGCTGCAGGTAATATGAGTACTGAGTACATTCCGAATCGTTGAGTGAGCGACATATGTAAATGTAAAACTTGTTCTCTCTTCGATAATTCATAAGTTACGTGCCCACTTCACAGTGAGTGTCCATTTTGCGTGCACATCTTGTGTAAAGTAGAACCACTGTCGTTTTCAAGATTACATGACGTTTGCATAACGAAGTAGATGGGATTTTCACTTGCAGTTTTGTGTGATTCACGATTAAATTAAATGAAGTAGAGACATGGAGGTGAGAGGTGCGAAAAATATGAAGGGCAAATGTTTTATGCACGAATTGTGATGCAATATGCACATTGGTCATCAGGAAGTAGAACAGGAACTCAAACGACAAAAAATAGGTCAAGTTTAAAATGACTAAGCTTAAGAACAACGTAAAATTATCATATCATAAGCTAACTTTTGGTGGACTTTTTTATAAATGGGTTCTGCTCATTCACACGTTATTAATTTATCCAGTTAACAGCACTACATATTTAACTTGTAAATGAAGTTAACTGTTTCAACCAGTTAACTTATTAATTGTGTAATAAGTCCTTATTTTGATCTTGCATCCACTTGTTTACCTGTGCTCTCAAAATATTTTGTGTTACATTGTTCCATATTTTATCAGCGTCGAAGTATGGGTGATTGATTCATTAGAAAATGTAATATTCTGGTGAAATGTGAAATAAACCGAAACGAATAAAAGTTGACACATATTAAAATACATGCTATTATCGAAAACTCACTAACTTAATAAATGCATAATTCTTTTAAGAAGTTACTTCATACTCATCTGACGCAAACTGTCTTCCCCTGGTAAAAGGTTAGTTGGTGAGTAAACCTCACCGCACATCATATCACTTGTACAAACAAGTACTATAGTGCCGAGTGCGCAACGTAGTATGCTTCATATCGACAATCGACCTTACTTATCATAATGCATATAATGTATTTAACTCTGAGTTTTTTTTGCTTACTCATAAAAATTGTTTTGCGGTTTGTTATACTTTTGAGAAAGAGGGTTCATTGTTTTACATTGCCACAAGCAAAGAATGAAGAATTTGCCTCTTTACAACTGCTTTTCAGAGAAAGACTAACCAAAAAACCCACTGCGAGCAGCCACAAGTGGAGAAGAACTGGACAGTAATGATTATGTATGACTTGCAGTAGCAAAAACCGAAGAAACAACAATACCAGTGGACGCAGTTGCATAACCTCAGCACATCATTGTTGTTAAAACATGTAATACCTGCTTACGCCTACTGACTTTTTTCTTCCCTCGAATACATATCGCAAAGGATAATCAACGCATATATGCAAAAAAAAATATCCGAGTGAAATGTTTGATTACTCTCGCTGTGTTTACTTACAACTTCTTGTCCACATTACCCACGAAGAAAAGAAGGAGAAATCCGCCTCTTGAAATCTTCAATCATAAATCAAAACTCGAGCACTTTCAAGTGCATTCCATTCCTGTGTACTTTGGCAAGCTGCTCACTTCCTTCCCTGTCCACAAAACATCAAAACAATACTCCTTGCACATTCCAGAATATGCAATGGGACTGGGATGAATATCACAGGAGTTGTGATGTGTATAATGTGTTTTGTAACAATGATAATTGTGGTGTGATCATCGTCTTCATCATCATCATCATCATCTTTTCCTTCGTATGAGATACGCACTCTGCTCATCATCATCATTTACAAAAGAAGTCATCTATCCAATCCAGATGATAGGATTCAAATTCAAGATTCAAGCACTGCATTTAATTTAAATGCATACCGAATCCACGATCATACTCATTGCTCCACACTACACACCAAAAATTGGTATTTAGTTTTATCCGTTTCGTTAGATGGACATATATTGAGTGTCATGAAACGCGATACGGAGCAGATCAGCTCTGCTCCAACGAAGCAAATGTATAAAAGTAGAGAGAAATGAAGTGATGGATCAGGTTGATCGAGATGAAGATGACCGTGCTGAAGATCAAGTCGAAAGATTGTCTGAAAATCCGCGTGAATTGATCAACACATGGGTACAATGTCCGTATGCATAATATCCAACACGACAGATATAAAAGGTGATATAGATTTAATCGATACGATACGATACAATACTTTGATAATATAAATTCTAATAGAACATGCACTCCACATTTTGTTTATGCTTCTTCTTCAGCTACTGGTTCTTGTCTTTTCTCTCTTTCTCGAGTTCAGTCCAGTCATCATTATTCGAAAACCACATGCACATACATACATTTGGCTTGAGTAAGTGAGACTGTTCACGCAAATAACGAAGTCTTGTTAATAATTTTGCTACGCTGGAGAATTTTTTATGCGTGAACCCGAAGAAAAAAATGGAAAATCAAAAGGGATCATTATATGGTGCTATAATCCTTCTCGGGATACGCACATCCGCTTCATTTTCGTATATTGCGTAGCGAGGAGCTCTCTGATGAAAAGAATGCGTGCTTCTCCATGCTACTGTTCCTCTTAATAACCCTCAATTGTGGACCACTTCAGCTTAAGGATGCTCTTGTGAGAACCTGTAATTTTCTCCTGAATGCATATGCCAGTGACTGGAGCTAAGCAAAATATCCCCAAGAAAAAAGAAGAGGCAATGTAGAAGGACACAGAATTTACAAGCTGGATGCAAACATTCATCCTTGGCAAGGTCTAACTGAAAAGGTCTAGAAACTCTGTAAAAGCATTGTTATTGTTGATTTTCGGCTGAGTCGATGGACTTTGGTCTACTCCAGTATTCTACTCCTCGCCAAGCCAGTGTAAATGTCAGTTTGGATTCTTGTGCAAAGAGCATATATCCATAAAATTTTCCATTGTTCTAATACAAACTGATGATTTTTTCTGGATATTAAGTATGTACATGTGTGATTATATGAGTTGTATCTACTATACTTGCAAATGTATACCCACCGAAAGTTTCGAGAAATGAAAATGTTTTTAAAATTCATAACAGTAGCAGCATGCAAATTTTTCAACGGAAGCACCTCATAATCATTTTCTCTCGCATTTTCCTCTCAATCACTCATCTCACTCGTTGAACTTTAGTAACACAAGACAAAACTCGTCTCTCTCTGTCTCTCTCAGTTGCTTTGCAATATTCACTTTTCATGAAAAACATGCTCGAGTCCCTCTCACATGCGTATGCTACGCATGAGAATCCTTCTCAAGCTCAATTACTATTATTATGATTTCTGCGTTGGAAAAGTGGGAACCGAGAGCAGAATACGAAATGATCTGAATATTTCTCGTACGCAGCTATCAATTGTTGGTTTCCTTTGATTCTACTGCTCTGCTAAACTTGAAACTGAACTGTGTGCAGTGCACTTCAGTAGCTCCATCCAGTCCGCTGGAAAAGGTTGAGCGAGAAGTGTTGCCTGTCTACTTCATAATATTGATTTTCATTTTTCTCAGCATTATTAAATAAAAAATTAGCAGGTTATGACTCCATCGAAATGGTAATGATAGTGGACGTTGGAAATGAATTTGTTTCGGGTTTAATTTGGCAGTGTCAGGCAATCTTACGAGGGAACATATTTACATGCAAGTCTAGGATCGCTTTGATATTTGCACCAGTGATTGGTCATATGTCAACTTGAA
>JAQFZW010002909.1:0-14960 GCA_034687055.1 Heteromurus nitidus
GATTTTATAATGAAATGATATGACATGAGACTGACAATTTCACTTACACTTTTCAAATCCAGGAACAATGCATATACAAGTATTTATGTCCACTTTGACGTGGCCAATCAAGTATAAAAAAGAATGAGGTCTGCTTTTGATAATAGACTTCTTACGAACGATATATTACTGCTGCTCTGCTCCATATCTGAAGAAATATGGTTACGCTCGCATACTCCAATTCTCAGAGTGATAAACAACGTTGTTGAGAGAGTTGATGAGGAACGAGTGACAATATCTGAAAAAAAATGTGATTAAAGAGTTGAGAAGGATTGCGAAGGTGGCAATTGACAATTGAATATATACCCGTGGTTAGCGTATAAAAAAGACTTACTTAAATGGGATGATGATGATGTTGCTAACAAGCTAACGCACACAATTTTGTAATAATAACACACATATTTTTTACTGCAAAATTGCATTATAATAATTGAATTTCTTATTTTTCTTCAGGGATTTGACGACTACTCACATCATCATCAGCGTCATCAACAACAACAAGGGACGAGTCAATACCGTCACGTGTTGAAGCCAGCAACCCCTTCACCGTCATCTTCCTCAAAGGCGTCCACAGTTCTGGGAAGATTCCTCAAGCTTGGGAAATCGAAAAGTGATGCAAGTGGGTACGCAACTTCTTCATCGACAAGTGGTGGGGCTAGTCGAGGTGGTGGTGGCGGGGGAGGAGGCTCAAGCTCATCCCAGTTGCATACAAATCCTGAGGACTATGAGGTGGACGAGTTCCGCCTCTCCCCGTCTGTCATAGCGCGGGGCCCCGTAGAGAAAATGGTTCACAAGGCGAACTCACGAAAGGACGTGAGCAGATCCCACTCGTGGATCTATGGGAGCGTGAAGCTCCCCCAAGACCTTCCATTCGGCTACGCAGACTCGTTCAACTTTCATCAACTGAGCAGTAGTCCAGGTGGAGTGGACATGAGTGAAGGTGTTGGAGGTGACACTGACATGGAGCAAGTTCAGGAGAGGGCCGCAGGCCACTACCTGCACACGCATCAAATGCAATCCATGAACATTCCGAGATGTCAGTTGGACTACTACTGCACTTGTGACTGTGGCGGTGGTGGTGGAGGTGAAGACTTTGACCACTTGATGATGATGTCATCTGGAGGTCGTGGTGGTGTTGGTGGTAGTGTTCGTGGTGGTAGATTGAGAAATGGAGGAGGAAGTGGTGGACCTTGTCAGGCTTGTGCTAGGGAAATGGCGATGAAGTATGCACTTCCTAAACGGAAATCGGGAGCTTCCGCCCAGTCCTCCGAGTCATTTGTCAGCAGCGTGAGAAAGTTGACGTGGAAGAGTTTGAAGCAAGTTGTGAAGAAACGACCGAGCTTGGATACACTAAAGAAAATACCTCATCAAAGTCAAAATCATCCTTCTTCGAGTGAGTATTTGGCTGCGCCAATCGTTCCCATGCAGTATCTCTCCTCATCCGTTTCCGGAGAGAGTGTTGGACTCAAGAATCCAATGGCCAATCTGAATCCTGCTAGTCCCAACAGTCATTATGGGAATCCGAGAATTATGTCTCCCGTTTCACCTGCTCCTCATCATAATCAGATGATAGCGCAAAACATTATTACGGATAGCGGGAATGGTGAGCCCCCAAACTACTTTTTCCCCGATAAGAAACAGTTTTACGCGAGTTGCAACGACATTTATGGAGGTGAGGGAACCCCTCCTCATGTCACTGCCTCCGTCCGAGTTCGTCCAAAGAGGACAAGGGAATCTTGGCAGTTCCCTAGTGAGTTCGGTCCTGTCCCGAATTATGAGGAGGATGAGCAGCTGTACCACTCCGAGTGGGATCTGAGACAAGTGATGAGTTACGATGTTTGGATGTCTGCGACAAGTAATGTGAAGCCAAGGGGAGCGATGAGTCCGGGTGCTACGAGCACCACCTCCAGATCCAGTAAGGATCCTCAAAATAACGAAAGACATTATCAAAGTAGCAATAGCATTCACGTGCCACCCCCAGACTACATGTCAACCGAGCCGCCAATGAGAACCACGCAAACATTCCGACCTCAACAAAGTAATCGCAGCTCAGAACAATCGAAAATGTCCTCCTCCTCCTCCAAGTCGAGTACTAACGGTTCCGTGAAAATGGGCACCCCCTCCAAGTCTTCGATGAGTAGGCAATCCTCAGCTAGTCTTAATAACAGCAATGGTTCAGTGGTGTCCTCCTCCAGCTCGACGTCCAAGAGGAGTAGCAGTTCTGATAGGAATAATCGAAATGATCATGCAAATGCAGACACCTTGTCAATTTCGTCGTTTGCCAACACACCCTCCAACCCAAACAAAGCCAACAAAGCTAGTTCAAGTTCATCAAATAATGGGATTGTGAAAAGGTCGAGCATTTTGGCGGCAGATGTGACCGCTTATCAACTCATCAAAGCTCAACAGAAAAAAGTGAATGCGCAGTCGTCTCCATCTTCACAGCCAATTAGTAACGGAGTTCTACCTAAAACTAACGACTCTACTCACAATCATCACACAAATGGAAAAGTTGCAGTTGCGACGACAAACGGACGCCAAATTCTTCAGGGGAGTAAATCTTCGCCAAAAATCTCGGAAGATGTGGCGGATGCGTTCAGTGAGTCAAGTGACGACTTGAGTGATAACGCGATAACTGGGTCGGAGGCGAGTAGTCATTCAAACAGCAACTCCTCCTCTGCTCCTGGTGCTGATAAGAAAAACAATGGGAATCGTCGCGGAGTACGAATTGCCGGTCAAACAATCCGGATTGCTCCAAATGCCAATGGCACTCCTCCTTCTTCTAATCCCAACAATGTCACTCGTAATAAAAGTCAGAAAATTAGCTCGACTTCCGCTTCATCATCTTCAACCACAACAGCTGTTGTTGCAACAAATAAAAGTTTGATGTCGTCGACATCCTCGTCGAGTCAAAACCGCACCTCAACTTTTACCAGTTATCAGCAACAATCAAGGAGTCACAATCAATCCACATCTGCAGTGCAGAGAAACAGTGCCAAACTGTCAATTGCCAGACAGACCTCTTCCTCAGACGAAGTTGAAGATGATGTTTGGTCTGACTGTCACACAGAGCTAGATAGCATGAGGAGGGGCTCCACCCCATCAAAAGATAGAAGTCAGCCTAATGAGAGCAAAAGTCGTGACCGTGAGGGAGTAATGTCGTCAGTTCATGCGAATGTGATGAAAGTAAGTGGAGACAAGAATCATCATCATCCTCATCATGCGACCACTGTCACCACCACTAATCCCAGTGCCAATAGCAATAATCATAAAGATGCTAATAAACAAACTTTCGTTACATTTGAGCAACCACCGCAGATAAATTTCGACGAGTTGGAATTTGAAGAGTATGAGTTTGATCAAGAGCAGAGAGGCGGAGGAGGTGGACGAGGAGATCGTCATAACCTCAGGGAGCCACAAGTGAAATCGCCACCAACTCCCACCACATTCTCAAGCAAAGACAACGTGGTGAGTCTGAATGTGACTAGAAACCCACTGGCTTCGAATGGCGGCGGCGGTGGTGGTGGCACGTACATCAAGCATTCGAAAGGTCAACAATCCTCGCCCTCGTCAGCAGCTGCGACGGGGAAGTTTGGTGCTTTGCGCAGACGCAAATCAAGGAACGGGCCAAACAACCCGGGGAAACTTCTCCAAGAGACAATTTACGAGGAGGAAACGGAACATTCGGATGACTTGAATTGTGGGGCCGGTCAAAGCCCGAGGAGTAGTAGTGTGCCAGAGCACTCCGTTAAAATTATGGTGTCACAGACGACTGCATCGCAAACTTCGGCAACATCATCATCATCAACCCCAGCGGAATATAGTGTAAAGCCAATTTTGAAAAATAGAGAGCGCACTTACGACACACCTGTCGTCACCACCATTACCTCCAACAATGCGGATCGTAATGGAGGAGGCAGCTGCTTGAATGACGCTAAAAATAGCAGCCGTCTGTCAACCTTTGATGGTTGCTCATCCACGCCGTCATCGGCAGCGTCAGATCAGCAAATCTACTTTGACTCCTCCATGAGCACCATCTCCACCGCGAGCAAGAAGAAAGTTCAATTTGACCAGAGTAAAGTTGTCGTCTGTGGCGGGGACAGTACAGACCCGGACTCATACGATGAGGAAAATGACGACTCGGATCAATGGTCCTTGAACAAATCGGACGACGAGGATCAAGTGGAGGATCAGACGAATCCTCTCCCTCCTCAGCAGCAGCAGCAGCAGCAACAATTTGGAGGAAATGTTGCAGAACAGGACGGAGCTCGTAGTAGCCTCCCCAACCTGAGCGCCAGTTTATCTCACTTGCTGCAAAGTCAACATCAGAGATTCCTCGAGAATGAGAAGAAGATTGGGAGTAATGAGGGTCGTCAAGATAATGGCTCATCGAGGCAGACAAGCAGTAGTGGTAGCAATCACAATGATCATTGTCAAAGGGACGACTACGCGATTGCGCAGAGTCGCAGCTCATTCGAGGAGGAAGTGGCTCGTAAAGCAGCTCAATTTGCCAGATCTCGTGAGGAAGCTGAGCAACTTCGAGTCGCTGCTGCTCGCAAGGAAGACGAAGAAGCGACTAAGAAAAAAGATGTCAACAACCTCCAAGTTTATGGTGGTGAGCATGCGCACAACCACCAAAGCCAGAGGAGAGGAGGAGGTGTAACGGAGCCGCAGCAGCAGAAATCAGCGATGAAATCAGGAGTTGGGAGTCGGAACGGGAATAATGTTGTGATGAGTGCGAAGAGTAGCAGCAGCGAGCAACAACAATGCAACGGGACTAATGAGAGAGGCGCAATATTATTAAGCAAACCAGAAGCAGTAGCCAAGAAAGTGATGACATCGCAGCAGCAAAGGAAAGGAGTGATGATGATCCAGTCGCAGTCGACGACGACGGAGAGAAATGTGAAGACAGGAGAGATGAAGAGTAAGAGCCCCACCCAACTTTTTGAGAAGAATAATGCGAATAAAATTGGTAAGTTTCGGAAGAAATATGTTCTCGCTTGAAAATTTTCGCTTATGATTCACTGCCCTCTGCTAGTTTATGAGCTTTTGATGTGTGCACAGAGCACATAAAACACATTCTTCTTTTTTCTTTGGCCTTGTGCTTGAAACAAGTGGAGCATATTTCTTTCGCACAGTTCATTCATTCATACAAAATATTTTTTATATGTCTTGATTATCGTGTATTTGCATTGTCGAGTGGGACGGGGCTAAATGAGACAACTGGATTGTCGACTGATTTAATCGAAATAAAATAAATTATTAAGAGTAGGAAGTTATTCGGTTTCGTTCACTTGAGTTCTCTAATTGGACTTTTGTTTATACTGCTCATGTTTCGAGATGGTTAACACAACCTTCAGTTCAACCTGTCAGCTAAAAGCAGTTGGCTTTTACTGCAAACTCTGAAGAAGTATGACATTGGAAAATACGCTATTGCAAACAACAAATAAGCGCAATAGTAGATTATGAAATGAAATTTTAAATGTTGTTCATTGATCCGTATGGACAAGTTGTTATTCTTGGAAGTTGGGAAAAGACAGAAAACAGGCGTGGTGAATTTCAGAAACACGGTAGCATAAAGAGTAGAAAACATTACAGCAGGGTATGATCAGATCGTAGTAAATTTCGTATAAGTTAAAAATAAGAATATGAACAACTTCATGAATTTTTTAATTTTTACAATAAAATAGTACAGTACGTAACCCCTGCACAAAAATCTATTTTCGACCTCGCGATTTCAGTTTGAAGCTGGCCACTTTTCCTCAGTTGCAAGTAGACTTTGTCTCTAGTTTTACTAGCTCTTGCATATCACACAAAAAAACTTTTCAAAAAATGTCAGCAAACACAGATTCAGACACCAGAATAGCTGTCCAGGTCCCAGAACCGGAACCATATTCCTACTCCATCCTCACTCCTCTTCTGCGGCAATCATTAGCCATTTACTCCGCAGTCTACGCCCACTTCCCCACTTTCATCGTGGAGATTTCTGTACTGTCGAACGCGGTCCATTTAGAACTTCAAAAGTTCGACTGGAAGCATGTCCCTTGGATACTCACGATTTCCGTGTATTGGGTAGGGACAGGGTCTTGTTGCAACCTTATCATCTTGCGAAAAATACTGTATCCTGAGGAAATGGCTCATGTGGGCCTTCTCAAGATGCTCGTTGTAATCATGAATATTCTTCTGGGCGACTTCCTCATGGCAGTCGGGTTCAATTTTTTCCGACACAAGGAAGCTCTTCTCGCGTACAACTCTCTTCTCGACAATGATCTCAATTTGAGTAAGTTTTTGTTACTTGAAACATTTTCAACCTCGCCACCTCCAGTCCTCATGTCTCATTTTTTTCGTCTTCAGAAATCCACCATGACAGTAACCGACTCGACGTTCCAGGCATTCTCATGAATTTGCTGATGGTCGGCATGATTTTCAATGGGATTCCATTCAGCATCCTCATTTGGTTCATAGAGGCAGATCCCTTCCACATAATCATGGCTGAGTTCATTCTCCCGCACCCTTACCACTGGGATCTGCAAACGATCATGATTTCCGGCTTGATTTCCCTCGTCCTCACATACTTCGGCATTCTCTTC
Source organism: Heteromurus nitidus (assembly GCA_034687055.1). NCBI lineage: Eukaryota > Metazoa > Arthropoda > Collembola > Entomobryomorpha > Entomobryidae > Heteromurus > Heteromurus nitidus. The sequence continues at coordinate 6,630 of JAQFZW010002909.1, forward strand.
CTCTTCTTCAAAGTTATCACCGTCGTGCTCGCCACCCTCACGTGCATTGCCACTTGTTGCGAGCGAAACGTGAGGGAGTTGTTGAGGGGTGACTTGTCCGATGACGAGATGATGAGCCACTACAGTTCCCTCTCTGTCCTCCTCATGACTTGCAGGGCGAGTGTCTCCAATCTCATTCTGATCATGATCGCTGGTGGACAACTCATGATGGCTGTGATGGGCTGGCTCATCATCAATTGTTACAATCTCATTGGCTATCAGCTGGTAATAGCGATGGTCACAGCATTTGTCGTCGGCTTGGCGGTTGCAATGTTCCTCCTGGACATTGCAGCCAATTGCAGAATTCTCGGTGCGGACATGATTGATAACATGAGGAAGAAATATCATGGACGAAGTAAAGGGAGGGAAGACAGATATCGTTATAGGAAGTGGAATGCACTCCACCCCCTCCCAATCAAATGCGGGGATCATTTTCTCGTCGATAAGGACTCGACCGCGAATTTCTTTGAGGTTATGGTTGGAAACATATCGGACGCTGTTTTGCTGTACAAGCCATAAAATTATTAGATTCTGTTATTGATTTAATTAATGCATATCAATTCAACAATTCACACGCACACCTTACTATTTTCACTAGTTTTTTAATGCTCCACATGACTTCCTGCGGAAACGCACGCTTTTTCACATAAAGGATTTCACACAATTTACAAAAAAAACTTTACAGAGTTTGAAGAAAGTATGTTAGGAATTCAAATTCCTTTTTTGTCAATTTTATGTAACAGTGTTTAGATGAAATTTTTGCGTAATTCGCGTGTTTACTTGTACCGTACAATAATAAAAGAATATATAAAAGCTATAGGTGCATTTTATATTACATTACGATTTCCTCTTTGTTTCTCCCATTGCGTGCACCCCGTCTCCACTCATGCGTTCCCCCCTTTTGGTTACTTGTTTCTTTGCAAATTACAAAACTTGGGATTTCTCCTCATTTTTTTAAATTGAAAAAATGTGCTTTTTGTATATTTCACGTTCTTTCAATTCAATACGGATAATTGCGTTTGTCTGTCTACGAATACGAACACCTTTTTATGCGGTCACAAGAAGAAAGTCAGCAGGAAGCTAGCATTCGTCATTCGTCTGAAAAGAACTAAAAAGCTGTTTTCCCATTTTCCCAGTTGTTCCTCATATAAAACCGTTTACACAATCAACAATGCACACGCATCTTTGTACGTACAATACTTTTGGTTTGAAAAATAGTCGAAAAGTCGAAACATAATTTGACAAAGGAATTGAACTGAACTATTACAACATATAGCTTCACCCGATTCATATACAATGCCTTGAAGAATTTACATTGTTAACACGCAACATGACACGATTTGTGTGAAAAAAGGAAGGAAAAACAAATTTTCTGTTGGTTAGCATTTTATGTATTTTGTTAGTTTTTGTAAATGAAGTCAATATAGATGCGAGAAGGAATGTCGTGAATGTAGGAAAAACTTCAATCCCATATGCGGCATGCACCGTTTGCTACTTACACAAAATTCCGATTTCGTGTTGATAAATCAAAAAATAATGTAACTTGTGATTTTACATGATTTTCGATTCCTTTACAATCTAAAAATTACGAGAAAAATGTAACGGGAGCATCATCTCATATCATCAGCTCGAAATTGTGTGCAGATACCGTTCCTCTTGACTTGCTAATTTTCATCAAGATTTAAACTGAGGACGAATTGGCTTTGTGCATGACGCATACACTTTTTATTAAAAAAAATGTACTGCATTTATTGGATTTAGGGAAACGATTTGGGTTGAAGATTGGAACTGTCGACTCACACTAATCAGAATCAGTGATCATCGACAATCGCTCTAAAATGCACTGATGCACACACATTTTTGAGGTCAGATATGACGATGGATCGTTGATGTCGCTTCTTCTTAAACTTTTGAAAGGGTGAAAATCCAATTATTGTGCATTTTCGAATTGATCGCGTCTTCTTTTTCAAGCACCTTTTTTACTTACTTGTTTTTGTCTTGTTTTCATGAAAGGCTCGTCTACAAATTGCAGTAAACGTGCTCACCAACATTTCGTTAAACTTAAAAAACGAGGAGACCTTATTCGTCGTGACACATTACGTGTGCTTTGCATTCTGAACATTATTTCTTGTAAAGATTCTTGCACTTTAAAAAATATATAATCGCATTTGATTGAAAGGGAGCACATCTCAAATTAAAAAGAGTTTTTGTTGATGGTGCAATCATCATCAATGTTTAGTTGTTGTGCGGGTCGCTCTTTCGAAGAGAGATTGAAAGTGTTTGAATTTCATCGACATGTCGTAAGTGTACAAAAAACATAGAAACGCGCGTGTGCAAGTCAAGTCATATGTCACAGTCACGTAACGAAACTCTTCATCGCATGTCATGCGTGACATGACAAGTGTGTGTGTAGTGAAATAGGGCATGTGTGGCACACACGTTTCAGAATAAAAATTTATTATACGAAAAAGTTGTCAATTAAAAAAAAAGTTTTGTAGTCGATCCAAGTACCACTCTCAACCCCACGTCGATCTCGTCTTCACAACAAAGAAGAATGTTCTTTGCAAGCAGAACCTCATCAACACCAAGGATCTTTTTCTGTCAATGACATGAAATGGGCCAGAGTTGAATGCAACTGGTGGACAACTCGTGACAAACCTACTCCACCAGTTGTACTTCTTATTCTTTGTTCGTTGGCATTCCCTCCACTTCCTCCATCTGTGGAGGATTCTGGCCGAGAGGAGGATCGGCTTTGCTCCACAGTCCAGAGCGAGCATCATAAATGTTACTGTAACGGAAATGAAGATGACTATGGTGAGGAGGAGGACTTGAGGAAGATCACTACCGAGAATGATGAGAGTGTAGAGGCCGGCGATGATGAGGGTTGCCCCTGTGAATTGAACGTTTGGCCAGAAATATGATTGGAAGCAGGAATTGCACAATTTTACCAGAATTTGGATGGATCTGTAAAGATTTGAGATAGCTTCGGGAGATGTGTGACGATGAACGTTCCTGGAGAAGTGACTCTTGGTCCAGGCCAATGTTCGGAAGATGATCATGACTGACATGATGCAGAGGTTGCATAAAGGTCCTGATGTTAGTGGCGTTGGGAGGGCTTGTAATACCTCAATTAGATAGATAACCACAACCACCGTGAAGCTATTCGTCTCTTTTGCGTCCCTGACCCAGGACCAAGGTCGAGAAAATGTCGAAATTAGGGGGACAATAAATATATGACAAAAAGACACGACTGTGACTGATGTCACCACTAAATTCTCCATCTTGAAGTCGCTTTTAAGTGGAACATTACTCCCGAATGCTCTCTTAATCCCATTGTCTCCAAATTCCAATAATTTATTAAGAAAGGAGCAAAGGTTATCTTGATAGTTGTACACAGTCAGCATTCCAAATACACCGTTTTGATGGAGCCCAGCAAGAAATCCCCAAGTGGCCACTCTCCAAATGTTGTCGTTGGTCCCCTTAGTGGCTAAGGCGGTGAAGAAGTAGAGCACAGAACGGGAATATGTTAACGTAGCAATTGCTAACCAGAATGGGGTACACTTTGTACACTTGTCTGCTGGCTCCAGCCTGGATAGAGTTGGGTTCCAGGAAAGTCCAGATATTCCAAAATATTCTGGTAGGCCAAGTTGCCATTTCACAATTCGAAAGGAGACTTGAGAGAGCATTTTTGATGTTGACTAGAGCGGAACTGATAAAATGTGATTTCTAAAATGGCCACCGTCAGTAGAACGATTACGGTAGAATCAACGATACCTACGCAAAAATTGGATCAGTGTAATCTGATGTGACATTTCTTGTTGTTTTGAAATGATAATTGGATATTATTGATTGCATGCTTGAGTTATTTATGAGTGAACAATGTATAACATGTATACTAGTTTGCATGTTCACCTATTCCGGACCCGGACGTGTCTTTGGAATCGCGTAAAATATGGAATTGATTACTTATCAGTATCAGCTCATCAGTTTTAAATATTTTTTTGTCTCGTTTATGATGGACGAAATAAACTGATTTTTATTTCGGGTTATCTATACGCCTCTAAAATAAAAATTTAGATTTGTCGTGCCAAAAAGACACGATAGATTTTTTATTGCAGTTTTGGTTTCAGACTGAGCAATAATGTTCCATGTGGGTGCTTGCGAATTTCCGCTGTTTTGCCATAAAAACATTTAAGCATTATAAATTCATAAGTTGCTTGTCAAGTAATAAATCAATATCAAGCTTAGATAACATGAGGACATACTGGGCTCGTGGTCCGTCATGAGTAGGACTTTTGTTTGCCGCTTGTATCATGTTAAATGGATTAAAAAAGTTGGACCACACAAATATGTCCAGACGCATGTAAAAGTAAAAGTGGGTCTGACAAACGCTTTGTTTTTGCTTGAAACTTGAAATAATTTCATTAGTCTTCGAGTTACAATCTGCAACTTACACAATGGACAAACTAATGGCCTTCGTGTTATTTTATATTTTTTCCAGGAAATTCCCAGCAACGAGTTTTGAATCCAAACTCACTCTTATTCCACGACACAACCCGCATCCGGCTTAATCAGTCCCGGCCGGCGTTACATGAGACCACCTTCCAGCGCAACGGAAGCCCGCAAAATGGGAAAAACCGAGTCACAAGGCTCAAGCAATCCAACTCGTTCCGCTCCGTCGCCTCGGTCCCACTTCGACCCAAAGAGCCTCCACCACCGCCACCAACAGCACTCTCCTCAGGAGGAGGAAAAAGTTCTTCATTAGCTTCAGTCCCCGCCCGACTTCATAAAGCGTTGTCAACGAGCACCTTGCTTTCCAAGTCAACCGAGAAGTTGAACATGTCAACGTCCCTTTCCTTATCAACTGCTGCCACCTCTTCCCCTGGATCCAAATCAGGTAGCCATTACGGCCTTGGAGGACGCTTGCTCCCATCCAAATCCCAGATTTCGTTGCCACTCGGCCTGACGACGACATCGAATCAGGTGTCGAAGGTGATGACTGGGTCAGTTGACACACTTCACTTGAGTGGTCTTAATACAAAAAGCAACAAAATCGCACCACTTCAGCAACAGGTTTCCACATCCTCCTCCTCCACCTCCAAATATGGGCGAGGTGGGATCAAGAGTAAAGCCACACAACAGCTCAGCGCCCGAAGCAAATCGTTGACAGAGAAATGCGAACAACTGGAGAAGGTGCTGAAGAAAGACAAGACTTCCATTTTCAAGACGAATGATGACATGTGTTCACCCCAATCGCAGCAGGATATCGACTCGAAAAATATCGAAATTGTGACAAAGGAGAATTCAGTAAGCGAGATTCGAATCTACTCGTCCACCTCAGCTTTGCCAATTCATCCCGCAGAGAATTTGCCTTATCAAGGAATCATTTACGAGGCGTCAAGGACCGTCATTACTACCACCGACGAGAAGAAAGTCGTGGGGAAATCCCCAGCGGAAATTCACTACGCTGCGACAGACCTCTTCCCATCTCCTCCACCACCTAAAGTGGCATCTCCCCCTCCAGCATTTAATCATCCTCCTCTGCCACCCCTCCCAAGTTCACCTTCAAAGAACTTTGCTGCTCCTTCCCCTCAACCGAAGGAATATGAGTCCACAGGAAAATCCGTTGTTTTGATAATAGACAATAGCAACAAGGGCAAAACGCCACCTCAATCCAAGAAGCCGTCCCTTCCAGCAAAGAAGCCTGACTCTGCTCTAACATACAGTCAACCTATTGACACACTCACGAGCACAACGGGCTCCTCACCACCTCAGTTGGGATCCGCAGCGACTAGGGCACTTCCCCAAATCCCACTGCCTTCCATTCCAAAGGACTCGTCGGCTGGAAAGAAGATCATAAGTTCCATAGAGCCAGAGGAATATCTGATAGAAGAGCCATTGTATGACGATGTGATAAATCACTCCGAGGTGCAACCTCCTCCACCCCAACTTGTACCTCCAACAAGTATCATCTCCAAAGGAAAGCTGAAAGGTTCCCTGGGGAAGAAATCCATAGGATTAATATCCTCCGGGAATAAATATCCCAAGCTTGGAGAGCTTCCACCACTCCCACCTCCACCAGTGCCACCCCACCGGATGAGTCTCCCACAGAACCAGAACCAGCACCAGCAGCCTCAAGGACCAGGTCAAGTTGTTTCCTCCACTTTGCCCTGTCCCGCGTGTCCACCTTCCCTCCCTCCGCCAAATTTGCCGTCGAAAAACTTGTCCGAGTTTCACAACCGGCCTTTAGTCATCCAGGAGAATGAGGAAGAGGAGATGACGATGATGATGATTAATGGATTCACTCCAGGAAACCAAACAACACATCCACAACAGGCAGCTGCTGGAGAAGGCCGAGACTTGGAGGAGGAAGTAGACAACTTGTACAACGACATTGGCACACCAACAGCAGCCTCCTCCATTGCACAATCGTCGAGCAGCGGTGGTGGTGGTGGAAGTGGGACGATGAAATCCAGCACAGCTGCTGCTTTCGCGAGTGCGATGAAAGACGCCTTTCTCGGAGCAATTAAAAGCATGGATTTCGACAGAAGAGTTGCTCCATCCACAACAACCTCATCGTTGTCGTCCTCAGGGAAAGCTGGAGAAGGGGAAGCTGGCAATGAGCAGCAGCTCATTTATGATGACACTTTGTCCATCATTTCAGCCTCGAATGATGTTCTCGTGCAGAGGAAGAACAAGCAGAATCAGAGCGGAGTCATCAATCATCATTCTAATTCCAAACTGACAACTTCCGCTCCTCTCAACTTCAAAAACAACAAAATCGCTCCCGTAATCCGGGATCAGTGTGGAGGACAAGCTGAGTTGGACGATGAGGAAGGAGATTGCATCAATGAGCCGCTGTACGATGATGTTCTCAATTTGACTCAACTTGAGACGACCAAAACTGCGACAAATGAGTGTAATGCTAATAATATTGGGGAATATCAGAGTAGCAGCTCGAGTGATAGTGGAACTGAGGATTTGCCTCCACCTTTGCCCCTTCAGGGACCACCGCCACTGCCCAAAGTGTCCACAGAGTTGCCTCTACTCCCCTTCCCATTACTCCAGAATCAAAAGTCTTCCTCGAGCTCCAGCTCCAGTCTGGGGGGAACGACGAGCACGCTCATTTCCGCAACTATTATTAGCGATAGTGTGCTCCCCACGTCGACCTCGACGAACAACAACAACAACACAAAAGCATCTTCTAAAAGTGGAGAAAGTACAAATAATTCGACCGAGAATGAAAATGTTCTGGACAGAACAAGAAGTTTGCTGCATGAGCTCAACGAAAAACTTTCCAAGCTTAATTACGGTCCTGATGAAACATCTGCAGGAACTCATGCTCAAACATCGTCTTCCTCCAACTCACCTGGCTCATCGTCCTCATTCTTGTCTGCGACCTCGTCCACCGGAGGAACAGGAGGGAATGTGGAGGGGACTAGTTCCAGTGGAAATCAAAGTCATCCCGATTTCGCCACGTATATCTCTAAAGTTGTCATCTCCCCAAGCTCGGAGTCGTCTGGAGTGGAAGAAGACTACAACTCGGAGAAGAACTACTCCCTCTCGAATGGGAGTGATGCATCAGCGTCCTCCTCTGATGAAAACTATAAAATGACAGCAGTCTCGAAATTGGTCTCCGAAACGATTTCTTTGGCGAGAGGAAAATTCCTGGAGAATATGAAACTAAGCATGTTAGGACAAGGGGCGTCCTCACCCGAAGCGGGTCCTGCAGGACCAGGCTTGTTGATGATGACTAGCAATAAAAGCACTTCTTCTCCAGTGGAGAAAGTCCAGAACAAAGCCCCAGTTGACGACGAGGAGGAGCCAATCTACGAGGAAATTGGAGAAAATCGTCTCCTCCACCATACTCCAGCTGAGCTGCTGGACGATGTTCGCGAGGACGAGCTTGATCTGGACGAAGACGGTCATCGCTCCACGTCCCCATTGTATGCGGACGCTTTCGACGCGAAGAGCATGTTCGACGGGGCATCAAGGAGTGAGATCCTCTCCTTCCTCGAATCCATTCGGGACCGGCTCACAGGAGCAGAGTCGGTAAGTTCTTAGCATTAATAATGGATTCTATGAACCCAGAGATGAAGGCAGGAACTGAATACAGCTTTGCCCATCCTCTTCCATTTTGATTGTCTTAAACTTCATCACATTTAACTTTTTACCCATTCATTACAATTCACTCTGGTGGAACATGAATTGAATCAAGTTTTCCCTTGCAACTTTATGCACACACACAAAAAACAGACAACAGAGAACCTTCTTTCATTTTCTCTCTCTCTC
>JAQFZW010002910.1:0-14956 GCA_034687055.1 Heteromurus nitidus
CATCCATATTCTTAGTGCTTCAAGTAATTTTTTTGAAATGTATTACAAGTTTCCTTGAAGAAACGTATATTTTTGAGCTTGTTCTACTAATTAACGTTTTGTTCCAGGCAATCGTCAGTCAAATAACAAACCTTGATCCAGGATCCGAAGTGTACGAAGACTTGTCCAATGTTCAAGTGATGATTCTTTGCATTTTGAATGATACCACTTCCATTAACAGATTCTCGTATGATTTCCACGTTAAAATTCCTACCAGATTAGTTGAAAATCACTTTGTGAATATCACGCCTAAAATTTAAAAAATACTTTCAGATCTTCTGTAGCAGTGTATCAAGAGGCTTGCAAACTTTTCGCGATGTCTTTTGATCTCCTTTACACAAGCACAAACTCCCGGAATGAGTTCTTCAATGAGCTCCATGTCTATCTGGGTCGAAGTGAAGATTCCAGCAGTTCAACTCGAGGATGCCTACTTATGTTGCAGGACACAGTTCTCCAGCATTTTTCAAACTCTCTGGACAACCCGCTAACAAAATACGAAGACGGTTGCAAATGGATTCTTGATATGCAGTGGTTCACCAAAGTTATTCAAAGATCGAATGATGAAATTCGACAAACATTCATGAAAATTGGGGAAAGGGGGTTTGCCTTAAAGGATGTTATCCTGTTGACTTCGAATCTTCCGGTATGCCATATAAATGAAACACGTTATCTATATCCCAACCCAATTTGTAAGTACAACCAAATACATCGCGCATCATTTTGTATGCTTTGATTTAATTCAGAACGCTTCAGTCTCAACACGCTATATCGCCTCCGTTGTCAACTTTTACCTTCGATGCACCCTCCTTCAGAAATCTGATATCGCCATTAGCATCTTTCGTGAGGTTCTGAAATCAGGCCCTATGATCGTAGAAGCCTGTATAGAAGCTATTTCAATGAGGGACAGGATGAATCTAGCAATGTACAACGTTTCAGAAGCAATCCTAAAATCATCTATTTTAGCCAACGGGATTCCCCAAATATTAGGATTTCTTAGTCATGACTTACAATCAATACGAAAACTTTTCGATGAGTTATCTGAAGAATGTGTCCAACTGACAGTGGCGTTGTCATTTGTGAGCATTTTATTTTACTTAAAATTATTAAATGTTCAATAGTCGGCCTTTGCTTCATAATGTATCGTTTTAATTTAAAAGCTTGCAAAGAAAATGAACCCCACCCAAAAATCAAATCTTGGAGATGATTGGTCCTCCAATGTGAAGATTCTTTCTCCATGGAATACGAAACGGGTCTTCGAATCACCTCATCCCATTCGAGATAGCCACAAAGTTAAGGAAACGATAATCATTCCGGAATGTCGACAACTTCAAGTCAAATTTCATCCTCAAAGTGCTTCCCAGTATGACTACGATCGCCTGATTTTCTACTCCGGCTCCGGAGTCAAAAATAAAATTTGCGAATTTGGGGGCAACTACTACGGTTTCGGAAACCGTTACTTTAGTGGTCCAGGCTGGGCGAGAAGCTTAATGAGAATTGATGGGAATGGGATGACGTACATGTTCGAAATGAAGAGTGGACGGGAGCACAGTGTGCCCGATAAAGCTCTTTGGGGATATCAGTTCTCAGTATACCCCATCTTTGACCATTCTGATGTTCAGAAACCGTTGAGAAGTGAAGATGATGAAGAGTCTTTGGCTCCGGTGACGACTGGCTTCACAACGCTAACGGCTTTGCATTGCATTGACGTGGTGCAGAACATGACAGGAGCGTTGTTGCAAGGAAATCCACTCACAGTGGAAGAGAAGCATAACTGCATGTTGCTGGAGAACAAGTTAGTTTGCGGATTGAATTGGCCCGAAAGTCCTGTGAAAAAGGACTTACTTATTCCAAGAAAGTTTTCGGCAGAGTTGATTCAGAAAGTGAAGAGATGCGTGGGTGTGCCTCCGTTACAAATGAGAACGAGTATAACGTATGATTTACGATTTGATCCACTACTTTTTTTAAAAAAAAGTACCTGATCGTGAGTTGCCTTTTTACAAACTTAATCATATTGAAATCTGCAGTGAGAAAATCCGAGCCCCAGAACTTGAAGAATTGTATCTGCAATGCTGCTTCCAGCATATTGGCACAAATCCTTATCTCAACACGGATCTCCTTGTATCGGGAAACGAGTCTTCTTGGGACACCGAGCCCACCAGAGACATTCTCCGCGATATCTTCAGAAACATTGACACTCTCTTTAGGAAAATCATGGCGTTTTATGAGATGGAGAAAATGTTGTGTCAAGAAATCGAAGAGATTTCTAACCACACCAAAGACATTACGGAAGCATTCTTTACGGATGCAAACTTTATGGAGTCATCTTCGGATTTACAGACCCTTGCATGGATTTGTTATTTAGAGTACAGTCCAGACAATCCGATGAATCTTGTGAATGACGTGATTGCAATGGTGACCGCATTGTCAGCAGACGGTTCTGTACCTCAGCTCACGAGAACGGACGAGCTAATCGAAGAAACTCATGCCAAGTGCAAATATCTTCTTCAGGCAAGTCAAAATATAGAAATGCAAATAATCGGACCAGCCTTCCCATCTTCCAAAACTGTACTGGAGAGGCTTCACAACATCCATGGGTTCTTATCGGTCCACCTGTACTCCCCCAAGTGTACCATAAATTCATTCATTGAAGCGAGACGAGTTCGACGGGAACGGGCTTTGGACAGGATAAAAGGACTCGATATGCTTCACAAAGTTCTGGAGTGTTCTAACCCTTCCTCGGCTCTATTAATTGTAACCGCAACACTCCTCCAGCGGGGACCACGGTTGGAAACAATACTCTGCAGCGGGGAGGAGCGAGACGTTATCAAGATTTTTGGAAAAGTTATGAAAGCAGCTGTGACGATTGCAGATAAGAATCCCCTCCTGCACAGATTTACCATCGCGCTCCTGAGTGTCACAAAATATGACCGAACTGATGAAGAAAATCTTGTTGAGAGTGGTCTCGTGGGGCTTTTAGACCAATTATGCGCTTATCAAACGGGTCAGCATCCTAACAAACCGGAAGTGAGCACTGAAGGTGTTGCAGTTGCCCACAATAAAGCGTCCACTTTAGCTTGGGCAGCGTTCCAAGTTTTGGCAGCACAATGTGCCTCATGGGAACGTGTCTCAAATGACTTGAAAAATGTTTGGGGCGACTATATAGATTCTGAATGGGACGAACCTGAGCATCGTGAACTTCCTCTACAGATTTCAATTAATGTTACGAATCACTTAGCTCGAGCTGCTGCACTAGCTGCACTCTCTTCATCTACTCCCAATCAAAGTTGGGAGTCATCAGGGCCTTCTTGTAGTCCCAGTCTGAGCGTTGCCATTCAAGACGTACTCGATTTGCTGAGTAATCTGAGGACATACAAAATTGGTCGCGCAATTCTCAAGCAGGGTCCTTGCATTTGTAGATTGCTTGCTTTGCTTCAAGACTCTCGACTCTCACCTCGACTTGTCCTCACCATTTTGAAGTTGCTTCATACTGCGCTTCCACTCGTTGACGATCTCGACACTCAAAACTGCAAACAAATTGTGCCAAGAACAAGTAGGAGTCACGGCAGTGGCAATGTCAACACAAGCATCAATTCGTTCTTGACGATAATTGACTCGACGCCTTACACCCAAGTGGCGAGCATGCTTCTGACAAAACTTGCAGACTATTTGGTCTGTGGCCCACAACAGCAACACAAGTTATCTGAAAACACTTCAACGAATCGGCACAATTGTCAGTCATCACGGTCCCAAGGTGTTATGATTGGTCTCACTGACCCGAAATATGAGCGGATGGAAGTTTGGGTTCATAAGACTACTGATCAGAGTAGCTCTTCTCTCCTCAGACAACTATTTGTGGACACGACGAGGCTTGATTTGAAGCCAACGAGAGGCACACTGAACGACTTGGACAATGAGTTGAATTCAAATGGAAAGGTTTTATTGTATACGGAGGAATCCTCATGGGCGGAAAGGAAGGCTTTGAGAATTAGTCAGCTCGGGCATTTGGTGACGTTAACCCCTATTGGCTTCTCCAGACCGGGATACAAGAGTACAGGAATCGGAGCATTGAATCGAGGTCAGGCTGATCTCTTATGCAAAGACAGAAATCTTCATTTGTCATCTTGGGATCCTGCCAGGCCATTTCTGTCTGGAAATGTGGCGGAAAACCTAGCGTCAGAAATTGTCCAACTCGTACGAGCCCTACTTTTCACCAAACGGGATAAGGAAGGCAGTCAATCTACTTCTGGCAAGTCTTCCGGAAGCAGCTCCCAAGGACATGTTCCAAGTTCAACCAGTATCACCAGCAGCTCTCCAGAAACATGCAGCCTGGGACAGGAATCCATTGTTTCGGATGCTGCAGCACAGTTAACAAAAAGGTCTGCATGGTGCGGGGCAGTGGAGCAAGTGATTTGCGGTGCTCTCAAGCTCCTTCCAAGATTGTCGCAAATGCCCATGAATCCGACAAGCAGTCAGTTGGAGTCATACGTTTACTCTGCAAGGATTGTAATTGCAGCCTTAACGGTTCTCGGAGGATTTACAGAGACGATCAGGCCCGGTCTAGAAGTATGGATTGTGGATAAGAAAGATGATGGAAATCTTGTGGAAGGAAGTTTCGAGCAGAATGAGATGGAGTTTAATGCGGAGTGGGAATACAAAGCTACAAAAGGGAAAGTAATTTCCGTGTCTGAAACATGTCCAACATGCAAAGTAGAAATCATATCAACGCGCTCCTCCAAAGATAAGACAAGCGGCGATCTCGCAGTGTCGGACATTTTGACGGTTCCATTGTGCAGAGTTTGCCCAGCACACTTCAAAAAGACGGGAATTCCCCATCTCCCAAACCTGTCGAGGTTTACTCAAATTGAGATCGCTGGATATCTGAAGACATTGCTACTAACGGGAAGTGGTGCAACTCCTTCGGGATCTTCAAAGGGTCACGGAGCAGGACAAGAATGTCCATTGAAACGGTCATTGCCAACATTGAATCAGATAGTTTCCAGTGCGAACAACTCCTCTAGCCCATTTTCCTCAATTAACCAAATCTCAGAGTCGAGGCAAATCGCCCAAGCGATGACCATTTGCAGGCTGCTTGCTGAAATCAGAACTAAAGCGATGCAGGTGCTCTCCCTTTGGCTAAAGAAGAAAGAGTTTTGCAACATCTTCCTCGGGATTGGGAGTGAATCCCAGTTTCAGAAAAAGTTCACTAATGATGTTCTGGAGGCTATGGATAATTTGAAGGGATTGGGTCAAGAGTGCATACCTTCCCACAAGCAAGTCAGTCTCGATAGTCAAGTGGCGTGGATGAGACTACTTTACAGAGACTGTACAAAACCACCACGACTGCCCATCACGACAGAGAAGTCTTCGGACGAGATGCGATGGGATGTACAACGAGCATTTCCTAAAATTAGGAGTGCCGTATTCTCCTCAATTTCGAACACTATCGTCTACACCGGAGACTACAATGTGACTCCAGGGAACCCCCGAGGACTTGTGGTATTCGGGAGTGCTGTAATCCCGTCAACTAATTACTACTGGGAGGCTACGATTGTGAGCATGGATGATTCTGGACAGCATTCGGATCTCATTGTGGTTCCACCGATGTCGGTTGGATTTTCTCCTCTGCCATCATCCACGTCCGGGACTGGAGACGTTTGGAAGTATCCTTCAGGGTCGGTCTTGTACACGACTTTGGGGAGAGTTGTACACTACAAAAACCAAGATCCTGGAAGCTGGGTGACTCTCCGACTCGATGACGAAAATTTCAGGATTAAGAGTGGAGATACGATTGGAATTGGGTGGGAGAAGGGAGAAAATTCTGGAGGAGGAGGAGCTAACACAAGTGGGAATGCTCCTACTCTTCCCCAACGACTTCGCATGTTTCGCACAGCAATACGCAATCCTTCTGTGTCAATTGTGACTCCAGACACGGTTGCGAACGGAAGAAGGCAGCGAGCGGCGAGAAGCACAAATCAAGTGAATTTGGAGGTGACTATTTCGAATGTCCCAAATACAAACCCTCCAGCAGGCGTTAGAGGCGTAGTCTTCTTCACATTGAATGGGCGTCGTCTTCCACCTTCGGTGGAGCAAAGCAACTGCAATTTGCACCCAATTCTACACATTCAAAAACGACAAATGGTCGTGCATACGAATCTGGGAGAAAAGCCATTTTTATACACAGACGCAAACAAACCAAACTCGAATAAGCAACCTCCAAATTCTGGAACAGCAGGAGGACCATCTTCAGAATCACGAAGGAATGGGACGGCTGAAACTGGTACAGGAAATGCCGACGTGCTTCTTCGACGAGTATCCGATTCCCTCCAAGATCTCAACCTGGTTTTCAACTTGAATGTCGCCGATTTTGACTCGGAGCAGGAATTCAACATCAACAGAAGTGGGAGTAGTAGCACAGTTTCCGAAGCTAGCAATAATTCCACAAACCGCGAAGAAGATTGGCACAACATCCCCCCAGATGAAGATGACGACGGAGATAATGCTGACGCTGACGATGATGATGAGGAGTTTACGGAAGCCGTCTTCAGTGAATCTAGTATTGTACGCATGCCAAACGCCACAGCCCGGGCACTCAGAGGTAACCGAAGTAGACAAGTCCAACCACCTCTGCCAATTCTTCCCCCAACTCCTGTTTCCGGAGTGAGTGTCAGCGGAAGCAGTATCGCCGTCAATCGTCCCACCAGCAGTCGAAGAGCACGACATGTGGCAACGCCGAGACCGCCTTCAGCTAGAAAAGAGGAGAATTCCGTGGCTCCGCAGAAGGGTGTCTTAAGCTTTACATCTCTTCTACAATCGGGTTCGGTTGGAGGTTACTACGGAGGACATTCCCACACTAAAAATGAGCTTGTGGCGAAGCCCCGGGCGAAAATGACTGATTACAACCCCACAAAATCTTTAGAATATTTTATGCCTCACTCACCGACAATTGGGATTCGAGTGTTTCACGGGCCGAGAAGATATGTTTGCTCCTGCGCTTCACATTGCCCAACACCACTTGACTTCCTGTTGTTAGAGAAGCCAAAGGATACTACTGAGAAAACTCAAGCCGACATGGATTCCATAGATGGATATGAAGATGATGACGATGATGATATCCACTCTCTTTTGGTGAAGGCATGGGAAGCGCAAGTATTTCCTGTGATTCGAAGACGATTTCGAAACGAGTCGGAGAGACGAGATGGGTTGGAGCAGATTCGCGGAGCGCTCCAGTTAGGAATGCTTGATATTGCTCGGCAAACCGTCGAGTTTTTGTATGAAGAGGGAGGCGGAGTTCCGAGAGATATGCATTTTCCAACTTTGGAAGAAGTCAGGACGGAAGCGACAAGATGCACGGTTGACAAAGTGAAGCCTGGAATGAGTGTCAACATCAGATCTCTTCAGGATCTAACGGATGGTTCTAGTGTGTTACCAAATTATGGAGTTGGTTCAATGCTGAGTACTTTTGGATTGGTTGGTGAGGTGCTTGAAGTGGACTTGGTACGGCTTGTATTTAAATTTCAAGTTCATCAAGCAAAGCCCCAAAATCATCTAACCACATTTTATACATCCCTTTTATTCATTTTCATTTGTTGGCAGGTCCATGATCTAGTTTTAGTTGAAACTTACATTGAACCGGAAGGTGTTCTGGTTAGATTCTGGTATCCTGTTAGTTGCCTCGATAAGTCGCAATCGAACAAAAAGCCGACGCTCAGTACAAACACTGTGAACATGTTTAAACTGCATTCGTAAGTAGTTTTTACATAAAGCTTACCACTTACCAGCTTCTAACAATTAATCAAGCCTATATAATATGTTCCATATGTAACTCATGGCCAACTTTAGGAATCTAATATCGATGGAATCTTCTGCATGCCATTTATACACTCGACAGTGCTATCTGAGCGTATGTCAGTATTGTCACAAGAACGTTGTTTCCAATGAGGAAAGCTCAATTGTGGAAAATGACACTCTCAAAATATGCCCTTTAGCTGCTCAAATATTTTACGACTTTGACTTGGACAGTATTCAGGTATCCGTACTGAAAATTGCATATATTTCAATAAACTATACTTCTTTCTCGAATTCTAAAAGACACAAATTCTGGTAGATTTTGTCAGACCACTTCCTCGCAAGCTATCCCCCAACGCGAGACCTCTTCACTTACAACCTCCAATGCGACTCTCCCTCCATGAAATTCCTTTCCGACCCAGGAAATCCGTCAGTGATTTTCTACAAGGATCCCGAATATCTCTCAAAATGCATCCGAAGCAAAATTCGAGAGGCTTGCAAAAACGGAGAAGATTCCATAAATGAACTGACCGGAAGATTAGTGCACATCCTTGGGTGTCCGGACAGATTTCCGTATCACGATGTACAACTGGATAGAATATCTGATTTCGAAGTATCTCTTCCAGGAGTAGCATTTTCACTAGTGACCTTCAAAGGGCCACAGTTAAACAAGCACATGACAAATATTGACAACACTGCGCATCCTTGTGTTCACATTAGCTCCTACGATAGCTCCGAAGTATGTCGTTACCTCATGGCATGCTATCCCCTGGAACCTCTGCACGTTGTTATGCATCGATCCTCCGGACAATCAGAGGATGGGGCTCCCATTATATCCCATACAGCGCCCACAACAACTCCTGCCAATTTGGCTGTCAACAAGACTCTCAGGAAAAGACACATTAGGTTCCCACCCACCATGTGCCCAACGGATAGAATACACCTTTCCATTTCCGAAATGATTTTGCCCGACGTAATCGCCGAGATTCAAGGCATCCCCAAAGAGTTTCCGCTGTGTCTCCTTTACATACAAGTACTTGTGAGTGAGATTCACAGGGACAGCACAAATTTCACATTTGGCAATGTGACAACTGCCGTCACAAGTCTTATTGACTTCCTCGATCAAATCCATTTGAGCCCAGTCATAAAAGACTGGATATTCACCTTGATCGCTGAGCTAACCCGAGTAAAGAAGGATGACATGGTGTGGAGACCATCTCCAAGTGAGAAAGTATCCAGGAGTTGCACTCCAAACAGGCTCTTCTTCGAACTGCTTCTCCTACGAGATAAAGAGGTGGAACCAACTGTGCCATTTTACATGTCTCCAATAATCACCGCCATTGGGGATAATTTGGAGTCTTCATTGAAAGGGAAGCATTCCAAGTTTGCCCCAGCCAGTCTAATGGACCACATTTCAGCCTTCATTTCTTGTCATCAGAGATTCAACAAGGCGTCAACAGACCCTAACTTTTCATTTTACTTCAACTCCCTCAACGACCTCTGCCTCGCTTTGAATGAAGTCTCGGAGATTATGGTGAATCCGTATGAAATTATTCCTTGCTCTGCTTCAACTTCCAAGGAGCCATCGCCAATCTCGTCACCTCAAAGAAGACCGAGCTCATCCACGGGAGGAACTTCGGATTCCTTGATAAGCTTGCAAAACGCAGTGTCGACAGTTGTTCACCTTCCGAATAAACGAGCTATCCCGAAAATTATTCGAAAACGGGGAAAGGATTCTAAAAATAAGGATGTTGGAAAAAGCCACAAAAATGGACAGAGCGGCTCGTCTTCCTCAAGCTCTTCCGACAAAGCTGGCCAGAAACAGGTGGAGGGAACCGCGTCAGAAGATGGTTTACTTGCGTTCGCGAAGGCTTCCGAAATTGAATGGTTTAATAATCAAGTGGTCATTACGAGGGTTTTGAGAGACATTGTGTGGCACACGCCAAATGACCCGAATTGTAGCGAAGTGCGTAAAGCTTAAATCATTGCAAATCTCAAAAGTACATTAACAAAAGAATGATACAATTCATAAATCGTTATAGGCTGCACAAGTGCTAATTGCGACGATTTTGGAACGACTGAAGACTCCAACAATGCACAGTCGTCTTCTGGTAATATCCGGCGCTCCAGTGGATATTGATGGAATGTCGGTATGTATTGTTCACTATTTAAATTTTTAGCATACACAGCTATTTAAATTTGACATTTAAATGTTCGCCGTTTTCTTAAAAATAAGATTGAAGCGTCGTTAATTCGAGCCCTTCGTGGTTGCGGAGGTATTCACGGGAATGAAATGTGGATTTCCGGAACTTCTGTCGTTGTTGAAATCCGGAGTCTATCCAAAGTCAACGAAGCTTACGACCTTCTCAAACAGAATAAGGTTTGGTACCCTCTCGAAGACTACGTTTTGTACCCAAACGTAAACGTCTACCGCGTAACAGACTCCCTCAAAGTGCAAGATCCACAAGGGGACTACATCCTAG
This sequence comes from Heteromurus nitidus, assembly GCA_034687055.1. Classification (NCBI taxonomy): domain Eukaryota; kingdom Metazoa; phylum Arthropoda; class Collembola; order Entomobryomorpha; family Entomobryidae; genus Heteromurus; species Heteromurus nitidus. Next base: position 10,308 of record JAQFZW010002910.1, read on the forward strand.
ACAAATTCTTGAAGAGTAAACTCTCCGATCCAGAAATGCCCGACAAACTCAGCTTCAGAGCGAGTGAAACACTCACAAACATATTCATGTCTTGTTATTCCGTAACAATCCCGTTTGTACCTGAGGACAGTTCAGATAGCGGAAACGAAATTGTTTTGGGCGAAGAGCAAATAACTCTCAAGATCTGTGGAAATCTCCTACAACCATTTATAATTGCGGTAGCAGGAGACAACTATGATATAGGCGATGCTTTCAAAACTGCTTTGTCTCAGTTTGGCGAGAATATTGTGAGAAAAGTTGAAGACGCTCCCAAGTTATCAACGCATTATGACACAGACGATGTTGAGGTGAAAACGGAAGGAGTGCTTGAGGTGACAGAAGGAATTGGCAAGACGGAATGCGGACAAAGTTCGTCTCACAATGTTGCTGACGATGTTGGCCAACTTTCAGTGTTGAAACCACCTCGTGATATCCGTCAACAAGAGGAACCTGATCCACCTATTGAACTGAAAGGATTATCCCTCAGAGGATTCCTTGATTGGTGTTCGGAGCTCTTGAGAACTCAGACAAATCTCCTCTGGAAGGGTTTATTCTCGGCTGGATTTGATCTAAAACTTGAAAGAACTTGGGTGGCCGAAGATCCTCCATTAATTTATAACTATTTCCATTCGGAAAACTGGAGTTTAGAGAAGGATGTAGCACTAATTCGATACATCGACGCATTTTCTCAGCACCTTCATATTGACCCCATTAGGATCCAACCACCAGAAGTGTATTTAATGGAATGTGATTTTGTTAACCCAAGCTTTGCTTGTCTTCAAGGTAAACCAATACACCATTAGAGAGCTCATTTCAATTACTTTAGTCGATTTCGCCATAAATGTTTGACAGCTTCGCAATTCGCAATTGCCGCATTCACCCTCAACAATTCACTTTTACACGTCCCCATTATCTGTCGTAAATTTTCGATCAGCAGATCAGTTTTAATTTTTTACAGGCGTAGAACTGCCGAACATTCGCATACGTTGGGCTATGCTGCAAAAGATGAACAGTTTACTTTCCAAGAAACTTGTTGCACACGTCTCCGTGCATGCAATGAACAGTACACATCGATCATTAGCAAGGCTGCTTCACGATTCAAGACAATTATTGATGTACTATACGAAGGTACTTATTCATAAAACAACTAAATAATTCTAGCTCATTGATCACAATCAGATCATGCTTGCTAATGATAATATAATTCGGTTTTCCAGGATGCGTTTCTTTATAAAGTGATAAACATATCGGCATCCCGTGGCAGCGACACCCCAACGCCAGAAATAATGCTAGATCCTGTATCATCGATCGGACGTAAGTCATGAAAAAGGCTGTAGAGTGTAAATACGATCTTCGGGTTACTTTCTTTAATACTTTCTTTTCCTTTAGGCCAGGATGATACAACATTCAAAACCCAATTATGCCACATAATTCAGCAGATGTCAACAATAACGACATCTTTTTATACTGTTCCTCCTGCTCAAGGAGCAGACCCAGCCTTGCCAATTAGTGTCAAGTTTCAAGGGGAAGAAGTTCTGGGTTTGAGTATGACCACGACAATAAAATATTCAAAATTCAAGAGATTTAGGTGGCAACACTTTTTCAGATGAAAACTTGATTATTCTATATATACGCAGGTGGATCATATCGGCATTTCCTGTTGAATGCAACGAAAGAGCTTCACAGCGAGACCGTGAAGTTATTGTGCAGGTGCCCTAGCGCGGATGCTGGGAAAAACAAAGATAGTTTTATCATTACACCAGGAAATCTGTCTTACGGAGAGGAAGATTTCCTTCACTTTCTTGGACAGGTAAAGATTCTGAACACTAGACTGGTTCATGAAACGATGTAATCAATAAATGTTAAACCAAAAATAAAAATACTACGCAGCTAATTGGAATTTCCATACGATCCGACGCTCCACTTGCGCTGTCCTTGCTAAAAGCAACGTGGCGATCTCTTCTTTATGCCGAGAAAGAACTTGGGGATAGCTCAGATAACTTGATAGAGGCAGATATTTTGTGTGCCACATATTTGAAAAAACTTGAGTCGGTAAGTTGTTCGTCAAAAGGGAATTTAGATAATGTACGTCAAATATTTATAATGTGAGATAAATTCTAACATCTAACACTCCAGCTCTCAACGAAAATGGCATTTGACAATTTCTTATCACTCAATGCTTGGCCGAAATTCCATTATCCCTCGATGGACAATACTTCAGTGGTTCCTTTATGCCAAGACGGCTCCAGGATAAGCTTAAGGTATCAAAATTGCGAGTTGTATCGAACAGTCATTTATAAATCCAAAATAGTAATTGGATAACCTATTTCTTTGTAGCTTCGCAAACCGAGAGCAATTCATTAAACAAATCAAAGAATTCCGAGAAAAGGAACTGGAATCGAGGAACAAAGTCACCAAAATATTAACTGGACTAGCGACAATAGTCCCATTACCAGCAATACTCGGTCTTTTCACATCAGACCATTTAGAACTTCGAATTGCAGGTTCTCCAGAGATCAATTTGTCCCTGTTGAAGGTATCCTTGAACTCTCATGCAACTAAATAATTTCAAAATAAAATTTTTTCCTTACCTTCATGAAATTCGACCGCTTTCCTTAGAGCCACACTCACTATCAAGTAGGCGTCAGTGAAAACGACCCCCACATCATGTACTTCTGGGCTGCCCTGGAGTCATTTACACCTGAAGAACTCAAGAAGTTCATCAAGTTTTCCGCAAATCTTGAACGACTTCCAGTTACCTGCCCCTGCCAAAGTCAAGATCATTCCCAGGAATCCTCAAATGCGAATATAGTCCATGCCCCTCCATTTCCAATGAAAATCGCTCCCATCGATCTTCCTTCGGGGATGTCCATTGAAGAAATCGATAAGCGACTCATACGAGTTGAGACGTGCCTCTTCCTTATCAGACTTCCTCCATATTCCTCCCTCCAAGTGACCAGACAACAGCTCACTTTCGCAATAAACTGTAGAGAAGACCCTTTATCAGGGTGATTCCTTATATGCCAATAAAATCTCTTGAGTTCACCTAAATTATCAGTGCTTTAATTAATTAATTATAGCGAATATATTATTTAATTATTTTCATTAACCAAATGCATCCAAACATCAACAATGCATGAACTCGAGCGTACGGCATGCAGCGAACAAAGACATCCAACTCGACATTTCAGTGGACAACTTCCTCCCGCAGTTCAGATTTGAACTGTGTTTCAAGCTGTTGATTGGTTGGGTGTCATTGTGCACCTCCAGTGGTGGTGTGTATATGTTTTTGTGTTGGTCGTGTTCCCTTGTTCCGTGGATTGAAAAATATCAACTTTTGGTTTTCTCCGGTCTCACATTCACATCCTCAACTAAATTGTTTTGTTTTGTTAATTTAAATATCTTGCTAATGTGGGAGTTTAATTTACAAACAAAGTATTATATGCGTCCCTCGTTGCAATTGCTTACAATTCGGCAATATTTTGAACCAATTTAACCGGACGAGGGAACCAACGTTGGATCTTCACAATAACCTCCGTTGTGCAGTGGTAGTTATAAGAAGTCTGCAGTCCATTTATTGGCTGCCAAAGACACCCTTTGTGACCACAGGACCTGACTAAGCTCAAAACTCGCATATGCCTCCAGCTAATTTTCGCGACCTCGGCAATATAGTACCTGTATTAGAGGCTGAATCATTTTCTCCAATGCCTTGGTTGTTAGCAATTTAAAGTTGAACGTGGAAACGATGACAGATCAGAATCAAAATCCGTTAGCGCCTGTTCCCGAAGATGGGCAGTTTATGTCTTCCGACGGTAAGTTTGAAATACGATCAAGATTGGTGCGAAGGATGGTGGATTTTTAAATATCACTCACTCAGGTATGCCATTTACTGGTTATTTTTATAAACTGCAGGGTTTTCAGCAGCAGAATCGGCAGTGGACTGGGATTCATCGTGTCCCGTGGAAATGCCAATAGTGCCAAGCCAGCCATGACAAAATGGGAAAGAGATTCCCTTTATGTCAAATTTGATCCACTTGTTGGATCTAGAAGGGACCGTCCTCAGCTCTTGAATCTCAGGAAGAAGTAGAAGAAGAAGAGGAAAAGAAACTCGACCGGTAAGTGTTCAGTCTTGAGGTTTAGTTAAACTGCAAATTATATTTCTTTGAATTAAGATTAGTACTGATTTGCATATCCGTTTCAATAAAGGGACGAAATCATGAACGCCGAAGCAAAATTATGCGCAGTGGTGGATGAAATAAAGCGAAAAGAATACGAACGCCAGAGAGCCTTGGAACAACAGCACAAGGTGACGGAAGAACGGGATCACGCTCTTGAAGATTTACGAAGTATGGAGACTAGTTTCACACAGATTTTAATGTATGTGCAAATTGGTTTCCTTCAGTCATTTTTACGTTTATCCGTCAAGATTGAAATGTTTTAGTAGTAAGTAAACCTCATTACCTTTCATGCAGGATGTACGAAAATATGAAAACCTGCCAAGCTAAATTGGAGAAAAACTGTGAAGTTCTCAAAGCCAGAGAGATCGTTTTAACAAATGCAGTGCATCGTCGGGAGGAAAGAGATAGTGCAGCGTACGACCAATTTATGGA
>JAQFZW010002911.1:0-14955 GCA_034687055.1 Heteromurus nitidus
ATGTGATGTCGCACGTTTCGTACGCGTGATAAATATTACACCGATGGATTTTATTAAATAGCGAGATAAGACGAATGTTTCCTTCCTGAGGTATATTTTGAACTTCCTGATTTTAAATTTGATTTCAGAGGACTGTATGCGTGAAAATAAATCGCTAAAACAAATTTATCAAAATTTATAATTAACGAGCAACATCAGTTAACTCTAACCGTCACATTTTAACGGTCGATATTTTTTTAATTACCTGACGCATCGTTCGATTCGTCCCGATGAGAGGCGGGAAGATACAGGCGGAAGACGTTCAACAAATCCCCGTTGAACCAAAAAGTTTTTTTCAGTTACAAGGCCGAATTGGGTGCCAAAATGACGGGAATCACGCACTAATACCGAATATTAAATCACAAATTACTTTCATTGAACCGTTTTGAAGTTATAGCGTGCGAAATATTCAAATTTCAGAAGTCTTCGAAGCCTACAATATGGGATACAAAAATGACGGGCATCACGCGCTGATAACGCATATGAAATTAGAAATTACTTTAAGTGAACCGTTTTGAAGTTATAGCACGCGAAATGTTCAAATTTCAAAATTCTTAAAACCCTCCGGTGTGGGATACCAAAATGACGGGAATCACGCCCTGATAACGAATATGAAGTTAGAAAAATTACTTTCGAAGACTTTTGAATTTTGAACATTTGCCGCGCTATAATTTCAAAACGGTTCAATGAAAGTAATTTCTAATTTCATATTCGTTATTAGCGCGTGATGCCCGTCATTTTGGTACCCAATTCGAATTGGGTGTCGGTGGCGCAAATCAAGGTTGTCCAAAGCAGCTGAAAATTTGTAGGATGTTGTATTTTGGCGCGCTGAATACGATACTGATTTCATCAGATAAGGTTTGTGAGCGTGGCGCCCTATAGAGGCAAACAACGGTATTTCCATGTATTTTTTACCATTTAAATTCCGTTTGACTGCAGAGGGCGCCACAGATGATAATTTTATGCAAGCGTTTGGTATGTATTCGAGTGCAATACCGCTCGTTCCTATTTGCCCAATAATTACCACTTAGCGTTGTGATGTTCAGTCCTTCTACGTCAAGTGTGTGTAACATAGTTTTCAATAATTATTAATTGTTCAATTAACAGTTTTTCTGCCGTAACCATGCCGTGCAGAAAAGTTCATCGAATTTCAATTAGCATCTAAATTAAGTGTTCCTTACAGTAAAAAAATTAAATTATTAATAGTATAACTAGTTAACCATGGGTAAAAGAGAAAACATTATGCGCAAAGATATCTTGACCTGATGCACCATATCAGCAATCAAATTACTTCCGTTCCGAGTAATAATTACTACGCATAACTTGATAAGTGATATACGGAGTTGCGAATCCTTTTTTGACTATATGACGCCCGTACTTGTTTCAGTTCGGACGTTTGCTAAAAACTGAAGAGCATGCATTAGAAGCAAGAAAATAACCCGTCCCTTTTCATGTGGTTGCACACCTGTTTTACACTTGGCAAAATGTATGCCATGACAAATAGTACTAGTATTTCAGTGTTTTATTCCATAATATACCTACAAGAGACAAATTACATCAAAGTATATACCCCGTTTCGCTGATTGAAACTACCTGCGACTACCGATTTGCATTTCAACATTTAGTTCGCCACCATTGAATATGTGTTAGTAATTGCTCTGAGGTCGTTTCGATAAGTGAAACTAACGCACATACATTCCGTCATCGTTAGTTTTAAATCATAAATTTGTTAGGTGTATGTCTGTTCACGCTAAAAATTACTCTTCGTTCCTTCTCAATAAATTTGATCCACGATATCCCAATCCCGCGTGCTCAATTCTTTGCCAACATCATACAAATTTTTCACCGCCAAACGACATGCTTCTGGATATGAGAAGACCATATACGGAAGACCATGTTTTTCAGCGAGAGCTCTCACCCTTCCATTTATCTCTCCCTGCCTAAATTGCGGCATTGTTGGAAAAAGATGGTGCTCAATTTGGTAGTTGAGGTAGCCCATCCACCAATCACACCAAATTGACGGCTTTATGTTTGCAGTGTGGGTTAAGGAATACTCAATCCAATGAGTTGGTGTGTCGGCGACTTCCAAGTGGGAATGGCTAAGTGCAAAATTTAAACCAAAGAAAAGAGCAAAGAAGTACGTGTAAAGGAAGTACCAATGCAAGCCAACGTGGTACATAAACAAAATTGATGGGATTTTGAGGAACATCTCAAAGTATGCCTGCTTTCTCAGTTGACATCTTGGGTGAATATAAAACTGCCAAGCAATAATACCAAGAAATAAATCTACAGTCCAGTATAAGAAGCCTTGGTATTTCATAAAAAACTGGTTGACCTGACCCTTCTGGGTTACTTCTCTTTTGTTGAACGCTACCAATGGTAAAGAAGCCAAATCTACGTCGTGTTGAAGTCTTTGGGGCATTGCGTGATGACGGTTGTGCTGAGAGTTCCACCAAACTGATGATCCTCCAAGGGCCAGACCTTTGTCAATTAAGTACAACATTTTCGATTTTAAATAAGATAGGATCACCAGATCTTACATCCGATCTGATTAATATCTTTTCTATATATTGTCAGAATTCATACACATTGAAATATCCTGGAGAAATTGATCAATCTTCTTGTTTCCTGTCAAAGAACGATGTCCCCCTTCATGTTCCACCCATCCAAATCTGCTGAATCCAAGTCCCGTTAATATGCACGATAGGATTTTTGTGTGTGTTGGTAGTGGATGGAGAAGGAGTAGGCCGATTCCCAACATAGTGATAGCGAGTGCTTCAAGAAAACGCAAGAACACGTGCCTATACGATGGTTCAAAGAAGCCTTCCTCCTTTAGCTGCTCAAAGAGATCTTTGAAATCTTTGCTCATTTCTTCATGACGCGTTAATGCCTGATGGTTTGGGTTGACTATGACCATGACCAATTGTGAACCTTATCTTAAGAGACTTGGAATAATCTTTTTGATATTGAAAAATATTTAATCCTTCACTTACAATTTTCAGGAGTGTCAGGTCTACTTTTTAAAGACTTCATCAGAAGCTTCACTTTATTTTTAGCACGAAAATGGAACTGACCAATCGCTTGCGTAGCATCTTCTCCAGGTTCTGTGTAAAATTCGATTAATGTTCCACCAGGATGGCTTCGAATGAAGTCGGTCACATCGTAAAAGTAGCCCTCGTAAAGGATCTCTTTCCGGCTCTTTACAAACTCCGTGCTATTGGTATCAAGTTTTAATTTTGAGATTTCGTTATGAAACATCTTTGATAAAGGTCACTGTTCCACCGATTCTCCGCTGGAATGTTCGGGTCCAGATCCAGAATGAATACTACCATCGACTTCAATTCTCACTTGGTAATTTAAAGTTCAAACTATTCTTACTATCTAGCTGCCTGTGAGAACTTTTGAAGGCGAAACAAATAAATATTAATATTATATCTTGTTGGGAATATCGGCGTATGTAATTTTAAATTTTATACCTAATAAAAACTTGAAAATTACATAGCAAGAGTAATTATGATATTTTGTTGGAATGAAAAACTGCATACATTAATGCTCTACCGATAATATCACAAGCAGTCTACTTCATAATATATAATCCCTCAGTTAGATGTACGAACGTATTGGGTTCCATCGTGATTTGAGAAAAAAGGTAGAAGCACGTATGTTCGACCCGAGATTGTGTTAATGCATTATGAGTTAAAACATTTTGATAATGGAAAATGCATATATGAATGCATATAAAGATCTTTGGCTTCTTTGCATTGTCCTTTGTACATACATGATTTTTGATTTCGTGATTATTAAGTAAGATTTTCGATGGAGATTTTATTGCATTGACTGATTATTATTGAGTAATGGATATTGTTAGGGCCAATTATTAATGATAATTATTGATTATGATTGATCGCCATAAGTATTCATGACGAGCTAAGACACACATGTGGAGGAGGAATGGGAACTGGACTTTCCCCGGATTGAACAACTCCCGGATTAACCGATTCGAAGCTAGTGTTTGACACTTGTTTCGAATGACATGTTTTGCTTGCAGTGACTACAATTTTATAACTCGCTTGACGTATCGATAGAATTTTGTAAAATAAATTTACTCATTACGGGTTTACTCCTCAAGGGTTTACTCCTAAAACTCGATATTACACAAATCTATCGATATGTCTTACGATTTGTCAATTATTAGTTGTTTTTGTTAGGCTAAGCTATGTAGGTTAGGTAATATTGCTTTCCAAAAAAATTCATTGCGAGGAGTAAACCCGTGCGATTTATGAGAAGTAAACTTCAAATATATTTGAAGAGTTAACCTCAAACATATTTGAGGAGCAAACTGGAAAAACTTTTTAAGGCGCATACTCGATACATTTTGCGGAGTAAACTTCTTACCAAAGGTTAAGCCTTGGTCAATTATACCTTTTTCGAGGGTATGATATATAAGAGTTTACTACTAATTTAAGAATATCGAGACGTTTATGGAAGTAAACCCGCTCACCGTTACGTTTTTGAGGAGTAAACTAGTTACAATTTGAAGGAGTAAACTCGTTACATTTTTGAGGAGCAAACTGGTGACAATTTCGATTAGTAAACTAGTGACAATTTCGACGAGTAAACTAATGACAGTTTCGAGGAAAAAACGAAGGAGGAGTAAAATCATGAGAAGTGAACTAATTTTACAAAATTCTATAAAAAATTAAGCGACACGGTGACACATTGTGTTCCTACACTAGCTTCAAATGAGAAATCCAAGAATTGTCAAATTCCGGGAGTTGTCAAATCCGGCACTTGACAAATTCCGTGACTTGAAAAATTCCGGGAGTTGTCAAATCCGGGAGTAATAATAATAATTATTTTGTTTAAAACTATAGGCATGTAAAAATGCCATTTTCAACACAAATAGTTAATTTAAATGAATTTATTTTAATTGAAATTGAATCTTGCGAGTTATAAATCAAACCGTCTCATGAAACATTAGAAATATTATCATTACATGTTACAAAAACGTATTTTTATATGGAAATAGAATATCGCCAATAGTATATTTTGTTGTAAGTTGTGACGTGTAAATTGTTCACTATTATTTCTCGACATTTATTTATCTACGGATGGATATAATTATAAATAATAACATATTTTGGTAGCAAGATGGCAAAATCCTCAGGTATTGAATCGCGCATTAACCGTATTTTCGAAACAATTAACTCGAGTTAATCGCCCTTGACGTGGGAAAATCACTTCTACTTCCTCGAACCACCTCATATTACATAAATATATGAGATGCTTTTCACATCACAAAATATTTTCTGCCAAACAGTAAAAGCATTACCATTATTATCACTAAAATCAAATTATAAGTACCATCATATAATTACGGTAAGAAAATTGCTCCGAATATCCAACTTTTTATGCCACATTTTGGAAATTCCAGTTGGCAACGAATATTATGTGAAATAAAAATTTCTTTCGTAACCTGAAAACAATTATATTCAATGAATCTAATGAATGATTATACATCCTGATAGTGAAACCTAAAACTCCTGTTTCCTCATTTCCATAGACCCGCGGACTTTAGTGGGCAAACTTCACACGAAGGGTAATGCATGATTTTAAACTACTGGATACTTTCTACTAAACGAACAGAGTTGTATTATGTATTATCATTTGTCTACCAATGTATATTTTCAACCTGTGATGATGTGAGCTAGAGTCGTCATTAATTTCCTGATTCCTGATGTGATATAATGATAAGAAAAGTAAATTTTGTAAACGAAAGATTCATTTTAACAATTGGATTCAGTAATATGTCTCGGAAATCCAGTTGTATAAAATTGCATTGAATAAAATAAGTTCACGTCATCCGTACATCTTGAAGGCCAAGGGTAATACATTCCTTATCAATAAGAAGTACAATGGAGTAAACAGTTAATATTGATCGAAAACAATAAAAATCCATTGCTAAAACAACATTACTTCAACATTAGTGAGTGTCTTGGAGAAATATTTGCTGCGATTAAGCAACTTCAATGTATCAAATATTTCCTACGGTTACAGATGCGAATGCCCTAATCGTAAGCCTCCTGTTTTGAAATATTTCTCGAAGGCATTTTGTACGAGTTTTCGAAATTCAGTTCTAAAATAAAGGAGTACTAAATTCAGGACACGAGTACGGATGGTGAACGTGGAATTTCCCATGGAATGTAACTTTTGTTAAATACCAAACAACGAGGATACGGTTTGCTTAATTCTCAAACATGCTGAAGTATTGCTAGTTGGAGTGAAGCCAAGTTGCAGAATTTCTATTGAGTGATTTAGAATTGAAGATGTAAACTAAAAAATTCGTATAAAGGATAAAGGAATGAGACCGTGTTCAATGTTTTAAAAAATCGCTTGCCAACAACAAATTATGTTTTCCGTTGTTTATTTCCGAACGAAAGGTAATATGAATACTTTTAATGAGACCATTAATTTGTCAATTGTAAAATGTTTCGCTTTCATGTTAGTGTATGAAGGCTGTGTACAAATAAAGGTATTGCGGGCACTTCGTCGTCTCTTTAAGGGGGTCCGTTTACCGAAAAGTTCGAGTCTTCCTAGCGTTAAAACTATCTTGAAATTCGGGAACATTTTTGCTAGAGATTGTGGAGAATTTAATTCTCCACAATCCGCAGCAAAAATGAAATCATTTCGTTTCAGAAATCATTCAGAAATCAGAAATAATCTCACTTTCAACGTTGTGTTTCAATTTCAAAGTAAATGTATGAGAATAAAAATATGTATTTTCTAATGAGCTGGAGATGGAGATCACAACAATTCTACAATGAAAGTGTATGGAGAAGGCATTTTCGAATTTATAGAGATAGATTTAGAGACTGAGAATTAAAGTGACAAATCATAATAATTAACTTTCTTTTCTTGAAATAGGCAATGTTCCCTCGGTTACCTCAATAATCGGGCACATTTTCGGGGATTTTGACGAAACACAGACTCAAAAATGGATGGAACATCACTCGACATTATGCATAAACGCATAATGTCCAGTAAATTTACTTTGTTGTTGCTTATTGCCTGTTCATCTATTGTGGACCTAATTTAATGCGAAATCAGATGTCAATGAATCTAAAGCACACAATGGCAGTGTGGAACTTTTTACTGGCAATTTTTTCAATTTCTGCATGTCTCACGGTTCTTCCGGAGTTCTAGCACATTATAAACGGATTCCATACTTTGGTTTGTGCTCCAAGGTACGCGAAATATTTGAACGGAATATTTGTTTTATTGGATACAATGCTTAAATTTTTGCTCAAAATCTGCAGTATTTTCCGTACAATAATATTGGAAATAACCATGCAAACTTGCAACAAATAAAACTAGAATCATTAATATGACGTCTGGAGTCTGGTAGATTGAAAAATCACATTGAAGTCAAATAATAGTTCCATCTGAGTGACCTTCACATTTATTTCATCATTATCAATTTCAACCAGCTATCTAGAAAAACAAAACTTGATGCGGACAGATCTATGATAGACTCAAATACTCTCACGGTATGTTATATAACTTGAAAACTTCGAGAGGTTCTATAAGAAAGATGGATGTTGTACGAAAGGATAAAAATAAAGCAATTATTGGAATACAATATTCCAATAGTTGTCTGTATTTGTGCCGTTAAATATGATGACTTGAACTCGAATTTACCTTCTCGAAAAACAAGATATATATTGTATAGTTAGGCTTAATGATAGAAATTCCTAGAAAACTGTATAAAAGGAAGAGTGACTTTGAGAAAGTGTCTGAGTTTTCTGTTGCTCTACTGTGTTGTGGTTTACTTCAATTCGCAATTGAATTTAAATCTTTGATACAAGTGGGATTGACTAAACATATGTGAAGACTATATTTAATTACATTCAGAAAATTCAAATGGGTGGTAAGGATTCCCTGACTTTCAAAACAATTTTGAATGTGTATAGGCTCATTGTACTTAACATTTTATGCTTTGCTTTGATAAATAATTCGTTTAGTTTGGAGCAAACAAGTTTGGGTCACTTGTGCCCTGAGTGATGTGGATGTACGAAACTGCGTGGTGCTCGCCAACTCCATCAGGTTGTCGGCAACAAATAGGAGCATCGCGGTGATCGTCTCCCCATCGATTTCGGTTAATCTTCGGTGTGTGAGCATATTCTCAGGAAATAAATAAGAGCTGAAAAATTACTAGTACTTAATCGTTGCTCCAATTTGTATCTAAATTCGTAAAACAGGAATATCCTCAACCAAGTTTTTGACTTCTCCTTCTTTCTCGAGGAGGATCGAAACACAGCCAAACTTAAAGGCGAGGACTTCGCCCAAGTTTATGCGTTGACTTTCCACTCGTTTGAGACAATTTGTTTTCTCAGGCCCAGTTTGCTCGTGGTTCAAAACAGTGACGATATTTTCAACACGTTGAAGGGCAACGAGGGACAGCATGTTATTTGTGGTGAAAATATGGACACTTCTGTCCTTATTTTGAAGCCCAATTTGACCATTTTTCATGAGCTGATGGCTGCTTTCCGGGAAGGGAACGACTTAAGTAAGAACGACTGATTCGTAGTTAAATAAAATCGTGAAACCAATATCAATTCATCAATTTTTTATGAAGGCGTGGAAATCATCTTGGGGAAATGGATTGCGAAACAAACCAAGATGCCGGCTCACATCAATCCCAAGTTCAACAGGAAGGTGACCTTCGACGAAGATGGAGTTCAGCTTCTGGGGTAACGGGAGACACCTCTTATTGCACTTAATACTTTGGGGTTTGGAACATTTTTAGAAAATGTGTTTATTGATTTGATGTGCAGAAATGAAAAGGACATTTTAATCGTCAACTTTATCGGTCTTTCCGAACGATCCATTTTCGAGTTGCAAAATACAGAAGAGAAACTCATCGGCATGCTTGGCAAAATGACATTGACCTATTGGCTGACCATTTTTAACCGAGATGTGAAGGGGATGTTATCTCAGAAGGACTACTGGGATGAGAACCGAATTCCCCGTTTCCAATTCAAAACGGAGCCTATTGCTATAGTCGGGATGAGTTGCCGCTACCCTGGCTCCAACAATCTGGAAGAATTTTGGAATCTTTTGATCAATGGCGAAGATGCCACTGGGCACCCACCTCCATTCCGGTGGACGAAGGAGCAGCTAGGCCAAAACATGCCAGAATGTAGAGGAGTGAGGGCAGGATTTTTGAAGGTTCCGGTGGACGAATTTGATTCAAAGTTTTTCGGCATCAGTCCGAAAGAAGTACTGTTCATGGACCCTCAACACAGGATTTTGCTCGAGTTGATTTGGGAAGGACTCGAGGATGCAGCAATTGATCCCACAAAATTAAGAGGAACGAGCACGGGAGTTTTCATGGGCAGCTGGACAAATGCGTTTAAGCAAAAATTGGAGCAAACTGCCAACCCCCAGTTTTATCGAACTTACATGGGGAATTCTATTGGAGCTGCAGCAGCAAGGATTTCTTTTCTTTTGGGACTAACTGGTCCGAGCATTGCTACAGTAAGAATATTGAATTACATCCTGTAATGTAATGAAGTGTTGAATAAATAATATTAAATGGACCTTAATTAATGTATCTGTCCAGGAATCTGGTTGCTCTTCCGGGATGGTAGCTCTCCATCTCGCGTGTAAGAGTCTTCAGAATGGCGAGTCTAATGTGGGGTTAGCCTGCGGCGTGAATCTATTGCTGCATCCACACACCAAATACGATCTCCCCTCGTTTTTGGCCGAAGATGGACGGTGCAAAACTTTTGACGCCAAAGCAGATGGTTTCGCTCGCGCTGAAGGTTGTGGAGTTCTGGTTTTGAAGCGACTGTCGGATGCTTTGAAGGACAATGATCATATCTGGGCTTTGGTAAGAGGAAGTGCGATGACGCAAGAAGGGATCTCGAGGAGCATGGGAACGCCAACAGTTGACTGTGAGGCTTTGGCAATGGAACTTGCCCTGGAAAATGCTAACGTGGAGCCAAGTCAAGTCTCTTATGTGGAAGCGCATGGAACCGGGACGGCTGTAGGTGATCCGATGGAAGTCGCTGCAATTGCGAAGGCATACTCCAGAAATCGAGTGGAGCCATTAATAATCGGGTCTGTGAAGACGAACGTGGGCCACACGGAGTCGTGCTCTGGACTCACAGGAATTATGAAAGTGGTCTTGGCAATGCGGAATGAGATGATTCCAGCGCACATTAATTTTAAGACCTTGAATCCGCTAATCTATCTGAACGAGGTGCCCGCGATGATTCCTCTGGAACCGGTGCCTTGGCCAAAGGACTCTGAACGACGCAGAATTAGTGGCGTCAGCTCATTCGGGATCACTGGAACTGACGCCCATGCGATTATTGAAGAACCACCGACAAGAACTAAAGAACGAGCTTTAAAGGTGGACCTTGAGCGGCCTTTGCATATTCTAAAATTATCTGCAAAAACAGAAGAAGCGCTAAATTCTGTTGTGGAGAGGTTCAAGGGGTTTTTGGAATCGACCAAGGATTCATTTCCTGATATCTGCTATACGGCGAACGCGGGCAGAGCTAATTTCAATTACAGATGTTGTCTGGTATCCTCGACAAAGGAAGAGTGCGTAAGTCTCCTGAAGAAGAAGACATTCGCAAGTACAGAATGTTCGGAAGAAAAAAAGAAAATCTGCTTCCTCTTCACTGGACAAGGATCCCAATATCCGGGAATGGGCTCAAAACTTTATGAAACAAGTCCAGTTTTTCGAATGCACTTTGACTATTGCAGCCGCATTCTCGTTAAAAATTATGGGATTGACATAAAAGAAGCATTGTGGCGTACCTCAGACGATACCAAGTGTCAGGTGGGTCGTACAATTTTTAGCCAAACAGGCATTTTCTGCGTGGAATATGCCTTGCTTCGGCTGTGGCAGTCCTGGGACGTCAATCCGGACCTCGTTCTGGGCCACAGCTTGGGTGAGTATTGCGCAGCCGTTTGTGCTGGAATTTTGACACCAGAAGATGCACTCAAATTGGTCGCCGAAAGAAGCAAACTCATCGACAGTCTGGCTCAAGGTAAAATGCTTGTTGTGAAAGCTGACAAACCGACAGTTGACAAAGCGTTGAGATCCTTCTCTGGAGGAAAAACTAAAACGCTTCTCGACTATGCAGCTGTGAATTCCCCTCAACAGACAGTGGTTGCAGGAGACTCGGAGGTGGTGATCGAGTTTGCAAAGTACTGCTCTGAAACAAGCATCAAAACTATGGTTCTGGATGCAACCCATGCGTTCCACTCGAAGCACATGGATCCAATCTTGGAGAAATATATACACGTCGCCAAGTCAGTTGCACCAGTTACAACAAAGACAAGCTGCGAATACATGTCTGGAATGCGAGGTAGACTCGTGCCACACTCTGAGGTGGATGCCAATTACTGGGTGCAGCACACTCGAGAGAAAGTGGATTTTCTAAATGCAAGCAGACAATGTGTTCAACTCGGAGCGGACATTTTCATTGAAATCGGTCCACAACCTGTTTTAGCTGCGCTGACGGTACTTAACAACGACGTTAATTTACTCTGCGTCCCTTCTCTGAAGAGGAATGAAGATGAGTGGACAACGATGTTCCGCTCATTGGAAAAGCTGTACATGTCTGGAGGAGTGGACATAAATTGGGAAGGGCTTGATCAGTTTTACACTCGGAACAAAGTTCATCTCCCAAGTTATCCTTTCATGAGGAAAAAGTTTTGGCCAGATTTAATTCCTGCGGCAGGTGAAACTATTCATCCTTTATTGGGCTCCGTCATTCCGAACGCCAGTTCCAGAAAGCTCTTCCAATGCGCCTTTAATCTTCGAACGCTGGAATTCATTAAGGATCACTGCATCGGAGATCATTGCATTGTTCCTGGAGCAGCTTACCTAGAAATGTGCTTAGCCGCTGGACATGCCACAGTGGAATCCTGTTCCGAAACTTTCTCATTTCCAAGTCGTCCTCTAAAACTTGAGGATCTCAGAATAGAAGCCCCTCTCCGTTTGGATGAGTCAAAAAGTTGTCAATGTCAGGTTGTCGTTGACTTCAACCATGAAGCTGCTGGAGACGGTAGAACGGACTGGAATGACCTCACTGTCAAGATTTATTCAAAAGTTGAGCAGGATTCAGGTGAAATGGGCGATAAAACGTGGCTTCTTCATTCCGTGGGAACTTTCACACCGCAGGTGGCACTCAAAGAAAAAGACCGATCGTTTGACATTGAAAGGTTTGAGGAGTTGATAAAATTTGCAAATGTGAATGAAGATCTGAGCACACAGTTTTACAAAACATTAGACTTCATCGGCATGAAATTCGGACCCACCTTCCGAAGTATGGGGAAAATCTGGAAGAATGGAGAAAGCTTCGTGGCGAAGGTGAAAGTTCCCCTGGATTTCGCTCAGTACATTGTTCATCCGGTTATTCTTGACGCTATGATACAATCTGTGATGTTAAAGCATAATGAGAAGCGGAAAAAGAAGTTGTATTTGCCAATTAGAATTGGCAAGTTCTTCTGGTTTTCCAAGATCACCAATCCAGATCAAGTTTACATCCAAGTTTCTGAAGAATCATCAAGTTCCACTTCGGTTCTCCTCATTAGTCGAGAGGCAGGCGAACTGTTGGCCAAAATGGAAGACATCGAATTGATTGAGACAACTTTGAAAGCTGTCGAAGCTATTCTCGAGCAGCAGACAATGCGGATGCCTGACTTGTGGGAGGAGGCTTGGCGACAACAGATGGGTCCAATGGAGCGAAGAGTGGATCTGGAGAAATGCTTGGAGAAGGAAGTGTACACAGAAGAGTTTCGATCAGAACACATGAAGAAGTTTGATAAACCTCCAGCTGAAAAGTGTGCAGTGTTCAAGTCGCTGGAGGAGTTCACTTACTTAAACATTCTCAAATGTTTGTATGAGTTCGGCTGGGAACCAGAGGGCAAGGCTGAAAAATTCACTGCAAAAGAACTAATCGTCAGGCTTGGGATCAAGGAGCAATTTTCTAACTTTCTCACCTTTTTTCTTAAAACCTTAGAAGAGGAAGGTGTTCTGCAGCGGGATGGACCTCAGCCCAACCTTTCATCATGGAAAGTTATTCAAATGCCCCCATCTTACTCCGATGTCTGTGTACAGCTAACTTCGCCAGTTTTCACGAACGAATTAGTGGTCAACTTTGAGGCAACAGAATTCTTCCAAAGG
Organism: Heteromurus nitidus; assembly: GCA_034687055.1. Lineage (NCBI taxonomy): Eukaryota > Metazoa > Arthropoda > Collembola > Entomobryomorpha > Entomobryidae > Heteromurus > Heteromurus nitidus. The sequence goes on from JAQFZW010002911.1 coordinate 13,247, forward strand.
ATTGGGGAAAACTTGACTGAAATCATGAAAGGAAATAGGTCGGCTATGCAGGTTCTCTTTCCGGACACACGCACACAACAAGATTACTCAAGCATAAACGAATTTTATGAGAGTTACGCCAACTACTTTCACACAATGGATGCATTCTGTGCCACATCCACACCAAGGATTCAACATTGGCTGAATTCAATGGAAGGAGCCCAGATTCAATTGCGAATTCTTGAAATCGGTGCAGGAGCTGGAGTTGCCACAAAAGCCATCTTCAAAATGATGGATGAGGTCCGCGTGCAATTCGAGTACACTTTCACAAATGTCTCAGAGGTGTTCTTCCCTGCGGCAGAGAAACCGTTCGAGAAGTACAAGAAGCAGATCGTTTTCAAGAGGCTAAATATTGAGGAGGACCCAATCACTCAAGGATTTATTCCAGAATATTACGACTACATCGTCGCCGCAGACGTGATTCACGCGACAAAGGACGTCTGCCAAAGTTTGAAGAATGTAATGAAGTTGCTGAGGCCAGGAGGAAGCTTAGACATGTTCGAGCAGATTCAAGAAAACCGGATTATGACGTACGCCTTCGGTCTGATGGAGAACTTCTGGAAATTTGATGACTTTCACTTAAGGAAGGAACACTGTACGATGTCCTTAGGAGAGTGGACAAGGGCGCTTAATGAGACCGGATACGAAGTGGCTGGAGTGTTTCCATACTTGAATGACGACCACGCTACAATATCTGCCAACAGACCAACTTCCATAAAGGCAGGAATTTGCAACAAAAGCAATAAAATCTGGATACTCTTTTGGTGTGATGCCGAGGAAAGGCTATGCACATTTCTCAAGGAACATCTCGAGTTGGCTGACAGACAAGTTGTGACCGTATGCTCCAAATCAGTTTTCAAGGGAATGGACGATATGACACATTACGAAATAAATGAAGATTCAAAGGATGACTTTGAAAATCTAATGTCACACGTCACCACAGGATATGCATGCCTTGAAGGGATAATTTATACTTGGTCCTTGGATAAAAGTAGGACGAGTCAGAGCGAGCTTCTGCAGCCATACTTTTATTTGTGCCAGTCGGCACTTGGGTTAAAGCAAAAACAAACCCCAAAGGTGGTATGCCTTACAGATGGCATCGCACCACTCCCACAAACGGGTACCATCTCCCATTTTCACTCGAGCACACTCTGGGGCTTCACCAAATCCCTGAAAAACGAACAATCTGATATGAACTGTCGGTGTATCGACATCACGGATCTAGACAGAAGCTCAGAGACGAGCACGAGAGAGATTTTCTACGAGATTTGGAGTAATGACCAAGACGTCATTGTTGCATACAATCAAGGTCACAAGTATGTTCCAAGATTCCAACCTCACAGACCAATTATCAACGAGCTGAGTCTCCCAATGGGAACGGATCGCTTTCAAATGATTCATCCAGAGTCAAAGAGTTTGGCCGATTTGAGATTTGGAGTATTGGACGCGAACAATTTGGAAGACAACAAAATAGAAATTCAGGTGAAGGCATCCGCTCTCAATTTTAAAGATTTGCTAAACATTCTCAAGCCAACTGAGGAATTCAAGGACTCGAATGGTGTCGGGTTTGATTTCGTTGGAGTTGTAAGACTAACAAGCTTGGGCAAAATACTTTGTTCCAAAATACTAAATACAAAATACAAAATACTTTCAAACTCCAAAATACATAA
>JAQFZW010002912.1:0-14946 GCA_034687055.1 Heteromurus nitidus
CTCTCTGTTCAGCTTCTTATCCTACGTATGTTCCCTTCCTTCCTCGCATCTCCACTTCACATACATACGCTCCCTTGCTGTCAAACTCATCCATCCATAATCCTCTCTCTTCTCTTCCCTTATCACTGTCAGAAGTCAGAAGTAATCTAGTAACCCCTTTAAGAAAGCGGTTAATAAAATGCATATTATTTTGCGAATCGAGTATACCAGTATACGAATAAAGCTGGAAGCATTAAAAAACGCAATAACGTATCGAAAGTGGAGTATTAATTTTCCGAATATGGTATACAAAGGACTGAAGCATAAGGTTGATGTTGAATGAATGGTCTAGCGGCTGATTGCATTCAATACATAACATTTATGGAATCCAATTTGCATCGCATCTGTCCCCGTTTCGTGACATTCCCCTTATTCTCTTATTGGTAATTACTTGGAACAGAAATTATATGCATAATTATGAGTTTCTATTCCAAAATACAAAAAATCCTTCCTTCCCTTCTCACTCCACTCCCAGAAGATAAAATTTCCTGCCTTCCGTTCCCACTCCACTCCCAACGGCCAAAAATTTCCTCAATTCCAATCCCGGGAGTGGAGTGGCCGACCACTGGTTCATAAATTAATTATTTTTATATGTATCGTTTTTATTATGACATATCGTAGAATCAATCAATTCCTTTGTTGCATAAATGTAATTATCGTCCATCAAGAAATTTTAGTTTTTGTACAAATTTTCAAGTTACATTGCTAATAGAACTCTATGTGGTTATTTATCGCCAGGATCTATACAGGGAAAATAAACACTTTACGAAAGAAATGCCAGTCGGTCGGTTATTGGTGTCATTCCTCTAAAAGTCTCAAAAAATGACAATTTACATGCTCTTCGTGTGACATACTGCTATAGTGCTAAGTGCTATGAGATAATTTTGTTCTTCGATAAAACATTACAAGCGGAAACGGGATCAGAATACATGGAAAATTCTCAAAATAGCCTATGTATGTATAAATCAGCGTTTGCACCAAGTATATGAATATTGTGAATGAATATAATGTCAACATTGAGTTGTTCGCAATGCAGCGCAGGCAAGTAAGACAAGTTGCAAGTGCATGCAAAAATGTTATACTTGCCTGCTCAGCGTACATTGAACCTTCATTAATCTGCATTCACTGTCAAATGGTCCCCATATATGTATATATAAATTTAATGGGTGTGTGGTTGTTGTTGAATATCAAGAGAAAAATCTCGTAAAGTTACGAGATACAGTTCTGTAACTTGTCATTCTGACAAATGAATACAATCGATGTGACAACGCTCTACATACCTATTTCAGCACAAAAAGAGGAATTGCCGAATCTTTAAGGAAAGTGAATCTACAGATCACACTACGCTTGTAACCCCTTCAATATTGCGCAAAGACAAGGTCTCTGAATGTTCACTTCACGATTGTTTGCGCAGCAGAAATCGCATTCAATCCACACAAAAAGATGCTGATATAACCAGTTATATCCGCAGTCAACTGTGGCATGCCTGCATATAGTCTTCAAGCATTCATGAAATTTGGTTGGAGTCTCTCATAACAAATCTACGATCATAAATTGAACTTTGAACAGATTTGAACACATTTCGTAAAAATCTGTTGACGATACAAGAAAGAACCCAGAGGGACCAAGACAAGCTCTCAGTTGCAAACTGTTGCTCCACTCTCAACGAGCTCTTATTGTCTCTAGCTCGAACAATTTGCATTCAAATGTTGACAATCGTTTGAAATTTTGAAAGGTAGATTTTTGACACTAAGATGGTTCTTGTGGAACTGATTTTAGTGGTGATTTTGTGGGCGGTGGGGTGGTACAAACTTGACCAGAAACGATATCGCAACTCTCCCCCAGGTAATACTCGAACTGCTTTGTTCCCCGTGAGAAGTCTTTGCATCATTTCAATTAAATATTCATCCTTTTTAGGACCTTTCCGGCTGCCCTTTCTTGGAAGCATGCTTCAAGTGGTCGCACTGTCCAACCTGCCAGCCAAAGCTCTCATCAAGCTCGCCAAGAAACATGGGGACGCGATGTTCCTCAAAATGGGGTCAAATGAATCAGGCAAATATTTAATTAAAACTTGAAAACATATCTATTATTTTGAAGTGAGTGGATATAGCTTAGAGCTATTTATGATGTGTATAAACAGTTGTCTTCTCTTCGCGAGAGGTTGTGAGAGAAATACTGGCACATGACAAAGCAGTCGCTCGGCTTAGGCCTCCATCCATCCAGGACAAATATTTGGACTAAAACCTGGGCAAGTTCAATTAGTTCAATCGCCATTCTTTACAAGACTTTAGTTAGCTATTCTGATCTTTATGAATAAATATAGTGTTTATAAACTGTGAATATAGGGATAATCTGGAGCGCTGGAAATTCCTGGCTGACACTTAGCCGTTTTACCATTCGAAACTTGAGGGATTTCGGCTTCGGCAAGTCGTCCGTGACGGATGTCATGGTGAACGAGGAAGTGACCAAGTTCATTACACACACCAAAGCAGAGGCAAAGAGAAATCCAGGGAGGATCATCCACGTTGAGTCCGACTGGTTTGGCATGACCGTGACGTTTGTGCTCTGGAGGCTAGTTTCGGGAAAAAGCTACCCTCTGGACGACCCCGTGCTGGAGAAATTCGTCGAGTACAATGACCAGTTCTTCAAAGACACAAATTTTGGATTTAATCCGTCAGACACATTCCCTTTGCTCAGAAGCTTGTTCCCTAATTGGTCAGGGAAAAATAGAACCCAACACAATTCCAAGACATTATACGAATGTGGAAAGGAGCTCGTCAAGGCACACAGGGGAAAGGGAGATGCTGAGAGCTTCATTGATGTGTTTGCGTCGAAAGTGGAACAAGAGAGGAACATCAACGAGACCTGTTTCACTGGTTCGATTGTAGAATTTCTTGGAATTTTTACAAAAAATGTTTTATGACACATGAATTTGCAAAATTACAATCCTTTGCAGAGGACCAATTTGTAATGACAATCCTTGACCTGATTTTGGCTGGGGCGGAAACCAGCTCCAAAACGTTGACGTTCGGGATGCTGTACATGATTGCATTTCCAGAAGTCCAGGAGAAGGTCCAGAAGGAAATCGATCAAGTTGTACCAAAAGACGGCTTGATAGATTCAACTTTGAGACCAAAGTATGACTCTTCCTCTATAAACTGAATTATGTACGCTTCAGTACTCGAAAATAATTGTCCTTGTTCTGCCAGACTGCCATACACTGATGCCACTTGGTACGAGATATTTCGTTACTCGACAATCGCACCTACGCCAGGGCCACGTGAAGCCACGGAGGACTTCTATTTCAGAGGTCACTTTATCAAAAAGGGAACGTCCCTCGTGACCAATGTTCAAGCTGTTCACTTCAGCGAGTCGCTGTGGGGCGACCCACATAACTTTCGACCGGAACGGTTTCTCAACAAGGAGGGAACTCGAGTGGATCCAAAAATTGCTGACCAACTGGAAACCTTTGGAAACGGGTAAAATGTTGAACCAGTTAAATCAGGCCTAAACGGAAATCCTCTTGAAGACTGGACAATTTTTCATTTTCAGAAAAAGAGTTTGCCTCGGTCAATCACTCGCGGAGACCACGACCTTCACCTACTTTGCCAGTATGCTGAGGGAATTTAAGCTCTCGAAAGTGGACGGAGTTGAGCTGTCGTTGGAACCCATTCTTGGAATCACGTATACTCCACCGCCCTTCGACATTCGAGTTGAAGAAAGAAGCTGATTTAACTGTTAAATAATATGTTGCTAACCAAAACATACAAGCGTATTGATCGTACATGATAAATAAAATATGCTTTTAGTTGGCTGTGTGTGGCAAAATAAATTTCGTACACGAAACACGAATGCATGTTTCAAGCACATTTCATCAAACAAACAATTCTGCTCATTTAGGCTGAAAAGTCCACAATGCTCAATGCACATCACAATGTCACAATGTTGAATGTGTCCCGTCTTAGGATCCTTTTGTTTTGTGAAGGTCTGAGAGACCGTGAGCAGAACCTTTGATGGACCAAGGAAAAATTAAGGATAATTTTAGACTTCGAGTTTCGGCCAGAATACTGAAAATGAGCTTGGGATAAAAATAAACCCCTTCACAACTTCGTAGGCGAAGGGGCTACCAACCACCAGCATAGAAATATTCCTTGTTCCCTTCACTAGTTCACGATCAGTACGAGTTTGGCTTGGGCAGTGCGCATTGAGCTTGCACAACCAGCGTGATATTTGTGAATTTTTATACCAAAAAAGGAACTGTCTCACAATTTTTCTTGAAAAACAAAAGATTTTAAGTGTCTCTCCACTCCACTCGCTGCATCCCATTCAGCAATGATTTCAAAGAGCGGTTACGGGAATGAGATGGGGATTGTCAAAGTCCCCTGCTCCGAGGAGGAAACGATATCTCCGAGTCGAATGACAAATCCAGTTGTAAGTTTCCCATTTCTCACAAGTTTCGGCAAGTGAAAGAATCCGTTCACAAATTGCATTCTCACTCAATAAAACTTTTCCTGGCATTTTTGAAGGTGCTCGCCCACTTTTTCCAAATCTGCGATTTGTCAGATCTCCGCCGCTTCCGTTTCGTCTCCAAACAATGGCATGAAATCTCGTTGACTCGCTGGAGGACAGACATGATGCTGAAGATGCATTGTAGCCTATTACCTGTGTTGCATGAGGAAACGGAACTGATGAAATTCAAGTCGAAGCCATTCCGGCGTTACTACGTGAATTATTTAGACGACAACAGGCTTTGGGAAGTGTGTGGCTCATCAATGACAGTCCTGGAATTGGACTTGGACCTGGTTAGTCGTGTTGACTCCTTGAAAAGAATAAAAAGATTCATTTTCGAGGATACTCCTCAGTTGGTGTCACTGACGTTGCTAAATGTACACGAGCCAAGCGAAAGCAGTTATTTTGAAGAGCAGGAGGAGGTGAGGGTACAGCCAAATTTAAAAAGACTGAAAATTAGGGTGGGCAGCATGAAACCCAACGCCAAATTGAAAATCAGCACGGCCCAGTTATTTCATCATTTTCCAAATATTGAGGTAAATTGGCAAAGTCAAATTTCGAATGCACAAACAATTTTTTTGAAAAAGTATTAAATCCAACTAAGCAAATATTTTTTAAACATCTTTCATGATTCTTTTCGAACAAAATTTGTTGAGCAGGAACTTGAGTTAATTGCTAATACTTATTCCGTATGGAATGAAGGACACCCACTAAATGATTTTATCACAGTTTTGGAAAGCCGAACAACAGAAAATACGCGGACAAGAATCAAGACATTAAATTTTTCCCGATTGTAAGGACCTTCGCATCATCTTGCACTTGCACACAAATCAACCATGCTTCATGGAACAAATATTTAAAAATTGACAAATGTTCTTCTTGTGTAACCCTTCCAATTAGATTCGACGATCCTCCATGGGAACAGATTTTTGCGCTCCCTCAAATCAAGTTGGAATCCCTGCACTTTATTTGTCCTTGGAACAGTGATGCTTCCAACTGCCTTCTCGCTCGCGCTATCCAGCTTCATGGACGCACTCTGAAGAAGCTGCATCTCCACTACTTCGAACCATTCCGTTTTGTTTCGGACACCTTGCCATCCCTCACCGAGCTGTACTTGGAAAAGGGCACTTGTCACAATTTAAAGTTTCTCTCGCAAATTCCAAACTTGAGGGTGCTACAAATTAAACAGACAATTATCCTGCCGGCTGATGCAATGTTCGAGGAGAATATTGTGTCGTCATCGGTCGAGCAACTCGACATCAGACTTGCCTCACTGTCCACGACAACGAATGCCAATGGCGGCACGTCCAGCAGAAAGACAGCCTACTTCCTCACGGATGCCAATTTGAAACAAGTTGCGAATTTGATGCCGAATGTAAAATATCTCCAAACGAAATTAACAGCAATGGGGTTGCAAGTTGTGTGCACCAAGTGGAGGGAACTTAGGTCACTGCATGTTACCGTGGACGGCTTGAGCGATAGCGCAATTACCGGAATTGTGCCTGGACAGGAGGAACTAGTTCCAAATCTTACAGATCTAAAATGTATCTTGACGAATTACTACAATTACAAGTTTATGTAATTTACGAGATTTTGTCATTTAGAACTAAAAAAATCTTCCATCACAGATTTACAGGTGCTCCGCATGGAAAATAGTGATAATTTGACAGCTGACTCTGTGTTCAAAGGATTCTTCCAAATGATTCGTCTTCACACTTTGAAAGTCATTTTGCCAAATGAGGTTTGTTTACAACAAATTTTAATTAATTGCCATGCACTTCTAGAATTATCTTAATCATCGTTGTCTTATAACTTTTACTTTTAGATGAGTGACTACGCCGTCAAGGCGCTAATCAACCGATTCACTGTGTTCCAATGGCGGTGGAAAGATTTCAAAAGTGGGGGCTGGTATGCCTCTGATCGTGACCGTAAAGAATGGATTCGGAATTGAGAATTTGTATCCGTAAATATGTTTGAATTCAGTAAGCCACAGCAGAATCTTTCTCGTAGTGACGTAGTATAAAGTAATATATAAAATATGGCGTGTGTATAAGTACTAGATTTACTACTGTATTCAGTTTCACGATCCTTATTCTAAAATCAGTAAATACGTTTGTAGTTTGTATGTGTCCGGAAACGGAAGCAGCCATTGCAAAAAATAGTCCTTTCCGCATTCAATTTAAATTTCAACACCATCATAATCATAACGTCAAAAATACAAAATCCATATTCCACCTGAGCATGTATATGTATCACCCAGTATTTTACAAGTCTACAATGCAATGGTCAAAATGCAAAACATAAAGTTAGATGTAGATCCAGTTTTACGTTAGTTTATATGCAAGTTTGAGTTGCTCCTTGGCAGAACTTTTGATGGAGCCAGTAGGTTTAGTGAAGGCTTTTTTGGATATTTTTAAAACACAATATTGCTCAAAACGGGCCTTGGAAAAATAAATAAATCCTTTCAAAAGTGAAGGGACCAAATGGACCAGCCCACAAATCTACTTGGTTCCATTCCCTCACTCGTCACAATCATAACCACGATCAGTATGAGTATTGTCTTGGTCTAGTCTAACATATCGTTTTGATAGTATCCCCTCCGACGGCATGCAAGGTATCTCAGACTGAAGGAAATTAGTCGCAAATTTTTTCCGGGTACACACATACATGTCATGCTCAGAGAATTGCCGAATTTTGTTTTTTATCGTTATGTTGGAGGACCCAGGACCATGCCTTTAAAATTAGTTCTAACAAATACCATCAGTCAGCTTAACTATACAATTATTATCGTGAATCGTTATCGTTATTATCGTGATATGTCGTGAATCTTTGACATTCGTTCGAATTTACGTTGTACAAACTGTCACTAAAATCTTCGCCAGTGATTAGGATTAGAACAATGAACATGTTAGGAATTTGGATAATTACGAATTTAGGAATGTATCGGAGAATTTTGTTACAGGAGAAATTACAGGAGAAAAATGACATTGTATCAAAGTAGTCCTGCCCCTGTTCTACTTAAATATGAAGCTTACTTGGACTTTCTCCACTTTCATACTTTCTCGCAGTTTCTCCGGATATTCCGAACTAGTGTATATACTACATTTGCAAACAAATTCCCCGAATTAACATATTGTTCATTTTGTGGAAACAAATATAGTAACCGAGAGTATAAGAATCGAGTAATAATAATCTCTTTATAGTATCAAATCCGCTTCTAGAATAGTGCGCTCAGAATATCAAACTAGAGTTCTGTTAAGAATTTCACAAGGTGGAATGGTACCATAAAAATTGAATGATGAAAATTTTAATTCACTATATTATAGTGCAATGAATATGTTCAAATTCTCAGCGTGACATATTACTTCATGTCCAGTCCCGATAGAACTAAAATACAACGAGGTACAGTAGAAACATTTCAACTGTGGGCGTTTCAAATTTTTAAATACGGAAAATGCCAAAAAAAATGTGTCACGTATTTATTTTGGAACTGTGGCTTGTACAACTTTCTCGCGTTTTAAAAATTAGTCAAATCATGAAATAAGTATTTTTGAGGTCATTCATATCGATTTTGGATGCTACTTGGGCGCAACATTGGACATCGCCTTATCAGGGGACAATCGTTTAACAAATTCGTTTGTTGAGTAAATCTACTCTCATCCATCAAAAACAAGTTCAAATCGTACAAATTTCCAAGCTGCATTGCCAACCGAGCTTTTTATGTATGTATTTATCTCCAGGATCTAAACAAGGAACAGTTACGAAATGAAAGTAGTCGTTTCATTGCGCCACAATTCTCAAAACGCTACTACACTGTTCTTTTCAACCTTCCTTAGCTTCAGCTCTCACTGGAAACCATGTTATCTGAGAACGTTTCCCTTCTTGCGAAATATTGCAAAACGGGCAATTCTTTCCAAGCCGTTCTATTTTACTGGGATCCGAATGGAAAAATAATGAAGCCAGCTAAAAATATTTGGAGGAAAGGAAAACTTCTAAAACTGAAATATTGTCTACACACAAGCTTAACAATCCTGCTTTTCCTCCAAGTACTTCATGGACTGAACAAATATTCCTACGTCGAGACGACAAGTAGCAGTTTGCTCACATTCGTTGTGATTTATTCCAACATCGCCGTCAATAGCTGCTGCAAGTATTACTCCGACTTCATTTTGACGATCAACGGGTTCCTGGAATTTGCAAACAAATACAAAATTGGTAATGACTTGAATAGTCTCCTCATAACATATAATTAATTATGGAAAAAGATGAAATGTGAAAAGTTTCTCAATTCCAGATCCCATCAAATTCAGGAAGAGAACAATGATCGAGAAACTAAATCTGGTGCTTGCCCACCTTCTCTACTACACATCATTCGCTGTGCCACTGTTGACCACATTTGGCCTTCATTGGGAGAATCCTTGCAAATCCTCTTTGGCAGGATATTGGCTACTCACCGAATGTGGACATGTGAACTCGGCCCAGTTTTCGAGAATACTTCCAAAATGCCTCATTTTCATTGTGAACCTCTGGATGATGGCATTTCCTCTGATTGTCTTCCATTTCGTGGTCGCTGTCAGCCAAATCCTGGTCACTTTGACGTTGAGGGACTTTCTTCGAGGGTAGATAAAAATATTGCATAAAGAATATGTACAATTTAATTTTTCTCATAAAACACAATTTTTTTAATTATTTGCCTAAATTAGTTTCTGGAAGATGAATACTGACAAGTCAAAGTCATCATATGAAACTGCCCTTGTCTACAGACACATTCAAGTTCTGGCCACCTTAAATAATATCATACAGTCAAGAGTCGTGTTAACGCTTATGATTGTGGCAGCAATTGGAGTACACTCGCTGGGCATGGCTGGAATACTCAAAGCGGCATGGACAACGGGAAATATGGTACATTTATGCTTCTTTTCCATTGCGACGGTGAATGCTGGTACTGCGATTATTGTTCTACTTGGAGGGATGGCAAGTGTATATTTGGAGTCGAAATTGATGTTTCGCAAGATGAAGTGGCTCCACGTGGACACCAGAACGGAAGTCAGTCGAAAGGAGGAAACGTGGAGGAAGAGATTTTACGGATCTTGTGGTGTCTTCAAGATACAGTTTGCTGAGAGAAATTTCGTGGAAGAGCTGACGCCACTGAATTGTTTCGCATTTTCAATTAATCTTACTGTTCAGTGGCTTCTTCTTATTAGCAATTAATAAAAATTAGCAAAAAATTATAGATTCGAATGCAAATATTATGGTCAACCATGAACCATTTAGGCATCAAATAAATAGCTGCGAATTTATCGTTTCATTTTGACATACATACAATACAATATGGCTTCAAAATCGGAAATTCTGTTTGTTCATCCGTCATCTAATAACGTCGGAAAAATATTGATTGAATATCTAATTATTAGAAAACCACTTAGTTATTTCGACGAGTAATACAAGTTTATTCTTTCAGAAAGCTTCTCCATGTTACAAAGCCATAAAGGAATTTAGTAGAAAGAGTGCAACTTGGAACAATTTCCGCTCAAAATTTGACCTTCGCTATAACCTTAAGGGAAACCTCTTTCAACACCGAATGGTAAAATTTAGTAGCGAAATGATTGATAGCCAAGCCAGTCACCTTCAAACGTGAATATATTCTCCGAAGGGAATTTTTTATTACACGTCAGCAGAAATATGAGGCGCACAGCCACATTTCTCTTGGTATTTCTAACCCTTTCCCAAAATAGTACAGATTGCTACCAAATCCCCACTGAAACCGAAGCGGGATGCTTCATCCAAGCAGTCTCCCACGACAACAAATATTTGGATATAAAAGAAAGTAGCACCTCCTCTCCGAACCTTTATTCTTGGCGAATCATATCCTTAAAATTTCTTAAAAACACTTACATTCAGGATCAACTTACCCCATGGAGTCCACATTCAGGCATAAATCGCTACAAACCCAAGTTCACTGATGGCACCTGCGTCATATTTCTCCTCAACACGGAAACATTCTCCGCCACCGTGGCCGCAATCAGCAAATCCGAATACGGGCAAACGGACTGGGCCACATTCATCATCTTGACAAAATATGAGAGTGACATCGTCCCTGGATTTTACCGAGGTTTATCACGGCTCAACATCGAACCATTCTTTGCCGACATCCTCTTCCAATTCGAGGACAATGCTTTGGCTGCGCTTTGCTACCTTTGCCCCAGGAAAGAGAAAGTGCAACTCCTTCATTCAACCGAGTATCCAACTCTGAAAAATATTTTCAAAACTTTAAAGCGTCAAGCATTCGGCAACCGGATTTCAGCTTATCACATCATTTCCCGGAGAGACTTCCCTCTCGCGGAGCAACTTCCTTTCGAGTTCCTCCGTCTGATTGTGACTGGCTGTACGACAGACTCGCGCTATCTCTACAAGGCAACCCCGACCTGCTTCCTCTACGACATCTTTGGCTGGATGGTGATCAAAGAGCTGAATGGAACATACATGGGCTCAATGGAGTTGCTAGTCCCTGCCAATCAGAAAAGGTGGATGCCGACGTACATCAGCACACGCTCAATTAGCAAAGCGGGGTCGAGTCGCAAAGCAACTCGGAAACGATATTTGCACGTGGACGACAATGGGGAGAAAGCGATGTACTGCGTTCGCCGGGAAGATGTCATGAAGACGAATTGGAGCATGTTTTTAACAGCTTTCGACAACTACACTTGGTTTGCCTTCATGCTTCTCATTCCAATTTACACGTTTTTGTGCAGAAATGCTCGACGAGTACATGACGTCTGGAGAATATTCACTGAGTCAGATGAAGATTCTAGAAGGAGTCATTTTGCAATAATATTTCTTCTGACAACGAAAATTACACAGGACATTTACCAAAGTATTCTCTCCTCAGATAATGTATTTTTCGATGACACCATAAAAATAACAGATTTGTTTAGCAACGGATACAGACTTCTAGCGTGGCTCACATACAAAGAGATCGTAGGAAACTTCTACAGGGCACCAAACAAGTCGCAGGAAATTTTTCTGGAGAGTATAAAAAAGAGCGCGATTGAAGAAGTTCTCATTTCCGAGGGGGAACTTCTGGCAAATATTCATACGATTGATCTCCAATCATTGGCGTCAGATGTGTACGTGTATTTGCCATTGGATGTGGAGCACAAACTTCTCATTCAGACGGATAAAATGGACTTTGACATCAAGTCCATGTTTGTGGACTCACAGAAAACAATGGTGAAAATTGATAATCCTCCGGATAACCCCCCAGATCATTATTACTGTCAAGTATTCCCAATTCCGGATATCCTCGTGAAGCAGACTCCGATCAGTTTTGTATTCTCCTCGTTGCTGGCGTCAAGAATGCACTGGCTAGCGGGCAGCTTTTTGGAGGGTGGGATGCTCAAACGACTTGAGGTGATGCAGACTTCGCCATTCTCGAGGAGAAGACTGAAGAAAACGGATTTGATGGAGTGGGAGCCTGCGGTAGTTGCTGCTGACTATCATCCAATACCATTGAAATCGGCAGTTGGGGTTGCACTTTTGGGTCTACTTGTGGTAATTATTGTTATTCTCATTTTTCATTCTGTTGCCGTTATTCGGAATACTTTGAGGGGGTTCAGCTTTCGGAACAAGGATGTTTCAAAAATCGTGAGAAAAATGAAATGTTGGAGGTTTCCGGCATGTAGGAAAGCTTCAGCTGTGCATAATGGCTAAGTACTAAAATTGTCGAATTCTACTATCAAATTATTCTAGTCGTGCAAGTTAATTAATAATTAGTTATTTAGTATATTTCAAGAATTAAAATAAAAGCTAATTAAAAGTTTCGATAATGTTGCGCCTACATTTTTGACAACTATATTTCATTATATAATACGTTGTTGTAAGCTGTAATTATCAATTACCACGGTATATACATGCACCTACTTCATATACAAATTTTTCAATGCAGGCCGTTTATACACCAATTTTTGGGCAACATAATATTGCTATATATGGGCGTCTTCTCATATATACTGCATATATACAAAATTCGTGAAAGTTTCATTCTAAACACGACAATTCTTCGTCATGTTTTCCACGTGCCAAATTAACTACCTCTGTTTGAATAATTTAGTTTTTTAGTGAGCAATTAATCGATATATTTAATCGATCGTGACCATGAAAATTATGCTTTTAATGCTCGTAGTCGTAGTATTCAGTTTAATTTTAAGTATGGCTGTGTTTTATATGTCCAAAAGTTCCATCCATTTCTATATAGCTACATAACAAACTACAACGAGCACTCGTCTTCTGCAAAGCCAGTATATCCACCCACCATATTTCTTGTGATGATCCACATTGTAAAACATGCTAATTTGCGAATCTTAATAATAATTTGAATTCCGTGAAATATGGCTTTTCAGAAGTAGGCACCCATTTTTGCCAATTTGCTTGCTGAATATTTCAGTGAACCATGCTTGATCTACACGCAAGCAAACTCCATGAAAACTTCGTATCCTACCGTTGGAGATCAGCACACGACCACTATTACCGAATCAATGCAACTATTTATTTTTAAAAAAATACAATTTGAGCCACGATCACGATATCTCATTTATGAATTAGAAGTTACTGAAAACAGCCTTTTAAATTTAAAAAAAATAAGACAAAATTGTCCCCCATATCTGCTAACTGAAGATGTTGAAGATTCAATGTGTAAATCGTGTATGTATGATTTGGATCGGAGTTGGGTTGGCATTTGCCACAGTTAGAATTTCACTAGCATATCAATGTAGCAGGTAGCAGTTATTTAATTAGTATTTGCACAGGATTTTATAGCATTATTATGACAATTTTATGGAATTATTTGCGTAGTCAAATACTCAAATTTAGTTCTATCAAACCTCAAGATTGCCTATTTTATAAAGGAGGCATAACACATCTCCGGTTTTCATCTATTTCATTGTCATCTTTGTCCCAAACTTTGATCTCGATATGATATTAGAAACCTTATTTATGAATGTTGCGGTAGAAATTGTAGGGACGAACATGTGAACAATATGAAGACAGTTTGGAAGTTTTTAATCAATTGACATCTATTTAAACAGATCTCAGACCTTGATTAACGATCAAACATTTCCAAAACTGTATGACTTTATTAACGTCCGTAGTCCTTTCCCGGGTGGAATAAAACTAAACTGGGCCCCGCTCACAAAAAGGTAATCAAGTAATTAAAAATCTACAATCCACCATCCAAAAATGTTGGTTTTCATTCTCTGTTGAATATACGGATTTCAGATCTAATAATTAAACTAATAATGCCTAAAAGTGAGCACCAATCAATTCCTGTGCTCTACTTATCTGTTTGATCAACGAAAATCTTTTAATCATTCTTGACTTTTACAACAACAGCCTACTGTAAAATTCTTAATAAGTATGATGGTTATAACAAAATTAAATTAATTTAGTTACACGATTTCACCGGCCATCCGAAATGTTTTATTTTCAAAATATATTTTGGTCATATCTCGGGGATAAGAAGAGTAGCAACTGTGAAACTGGCAGGACAAATTTAATCACTTTCTCATTCTCGCTTTCATTGCCCCGGGGGATCTAGTAGATTCTACACCAAACCATCTAATTTCCACCAAAAGAAAATATGATTTCTACACTAGGTTTGTTGCCAATTTAATTTGAAAGGAGATTCAATGTCGCCATTCTTCGGAGGCAGGATTGTCTTATGGGATGGGCGACAAAAACAACTAAAATTGAAGAAAAATTTCAAGAAGGGACTTTTATATCGTTCACTACTTCTCTACATTGTGGCATTTGGATCCATTTTAAAATTGTTTCCTAACTTGAGTTTCCGCGAAGATGTAACTGATAAATCGAGTAGATTGGTCCAAGGAAGTATATCATGTATGATGGCAGTAGGGATGGCATTGTTCGCTCAAATATTTTGGGAACGATCACAGCGACCGGAGTTGATGGTGTCCTTTTACAACGGACTTTTCCGTTCGGAATCGGACTGAATTTTCAGAGACGATTTGACAATGGTAATAGCGAAATTATTTCATAATTATTTTCATCAAAATTTCTAATTTTAACTCAAAGTTTCCATACAAGGATACACAATTCAAACAGGCACACATGTAAAGTTGGCGAATTTTTTTTGCCACGCTACAATCGCTGTAACGAGTTATATACTTCCGATTGGAGCCGGTCTGGTATCTGTATTTCAGCCTACGACGTCAATAAATTTAATTCCCCCATTGCCATGGCATATGTTTCTTCTTGCTAGTGACGGAAGTAATCTAAGATTATGTCACAGTACTAGGCTATACGACATATAATAGATTCATGTGTAATAGTATTCATGAGCGAGGCAACTTCTAGAGCATCTCACGTATAAGTAAAGAACAT
>JAQFZW010002913.1:0-14942 GCA_034687055.1 Heteromurus nitidus
TACACATTTTGATTTTGTGAACTTAAATCCTTTTGAAAGTGCACGCTTCTGCGTGCACGTAGGGTCGGGTAACTAGTGTCTAATATATTTTGAACATTGACAAAAAAAATTTTAAAGCTCTTTTATGAACCTTGAGCTTCGAGGTTCTCAAATTACTTGACCTAATTTTTGTAATGAAAATTTTCCTCAAATTTGAACGCTTCCTTTTTTCATGGCTGAGCATGATAACATATTTATTTTCAGTTTTGCTTTTTACCTCTTGTCCACAGCATAACATTATCTTTCCAGTTTAGCACAATCATTCAATTTCAGATTTCACCTAAAAATAATTCTTGTTTCATTTCCAAAACTAGCAAAATGTTTAGTCCCGAAAATTTCGATATGCTTTATTTTACCTCTTGGCTAACAAGCAAATTTTCTGGTACAACTCTTCGGTTCGATCCAACCACCAAGACGTACTTTGTTGACAAATCTGCTCGGAAAAAGTGTTTATTAACCTTGCTCCTTCTACTTTTACATATTGCGTTTATCATTGGCCAGCTAATTCATTCAATACTGGACGACAACAAGAATAGCTTGGACGAGCAAGCTATGCTCTTCGTAATCTCCGTGGGAGAACTTTACGTACTAATAATTTTCTGGATTCTTAATGCACACGTGGGGCTATATGCAGCAGTGTCGAACAACTTTCTAACCAATTTCAAGGTAAGTTTCATACACATCCTCGGTAATTTTTTATAAACTTCAAATTTTTTTCTTTGAATGTTTTCAGAAAACTTCATCTTAATTCCAATGAGGAATTTTCAACGAAAGTGGAATCTCGTGATGATATCGAGTATAGCTGTGGGAACAATGATTCCCACACTTCTTACAGCGTACTACTTCTATTTCCCAGAATCGATAATTTTCCCGGTGCATTTCGTGGGTGGCAGTTTTTGGCTGAAAGGTCCTATTTGCTTGCTAGTTGGCATTGCATGGTTCTACACGGCATTTTCTCTTTGCTTACTATTCGTCAACTTACTCCATATCTGGTTCGCATTCATTGTCGTCTTCGCCTGGATTCTGGTCTCAGATTGCAAAGTTGGAAAACCTGAAAGCTCGTACAAAACGAGGAATTCTCTACGAAATCCGGATAACCTCAGAATAGTCTACCGCTCATTCCAGATCATGCATCTCATTCTTTATGAAACGAGTGAGTGGACATTTGTTCCGTTGCAAATGCTGGCAATGCAGTTGATCCTCTATTGTAATTTTAATTTGATAAGGAAGTCCAAACTTTTGAGTGGCGTAGTTAAATATTTGATGATTGTTGTTGAGATTTGCCTTGTGTTCGACTGGTTCATGGCTTTGGTATTGAGTGGGAAGCTGTCCAAGTTTACGGAACAAAGTATTGTTTCTTGGAGAAGGTTTGACTGGGATGAATTTGGGATGAAGAAGAGAGGGGAGATGTGGAGGTTTGCCAAGTCGACTAGACCAAGTTATTTTGGGGGGAATGGATACAAAATACGGCGACTAAGTTGTCTAAAATTCCTTATGGCAGTTGGGAGAGGGACATTTAGGGCGGTGCTCACTTTAGGATTTTGATTTTAGGGTCGAATAAGACGAAAAGATTTTTAAAAGACTTCAACTAAACCAATTCATGTATCTGAAACACACACGCACAACACTTCATATTATTATACAACATTTTTGATATATTGATTGTCTAAATCGTATGGATTTGGAGAAGGTCAATCAGCTAAGCTATAAAATTTAATCAATAAAACATACAAGTCAATATATTTGATTTTTGTTTACGGCGGGGCCGTGATTGGCAAGTCGTAGTCAACCCTATTTTCATGATTATCTCACCACGATGTGGCATAATGTCCAACAGTCCACGTCATAAAACTTGACAGGGAATAACAGAACACCTGTAAAATTGTATCACACTCTGTAGCGCACCCGAATAACTTGCCTCATTAAAAATTAAAATTCTATCAATCCGATTTCTCCGCTACGATACAATACAGCCGCAAATTTCATAAATATTGTCTTTCTTGATATATGCAAGTCACATTCAGTTTGTCAGCCCGAATGTAAGAAAGTGAGAAGGTCAACTCAAGTTTTGGGATAAAATTTTCTTAAACGTACAAAGCAATGTTCGTCTACGCTGGAGTTCAACAAGAAATAATTTCTCTCTTCTCCAGCTCCTGTTCGGGAACTCTGGGACGAGCATTATTTTTCTACCGTTGGGATTCCTCCAACTGCAAGTATTGTATTAATCCTGACTACTGGAGTAAACATGTATGGAGTTTCCAGAAGCTTATATATTCCTTCCTAATCTCAGCGGTCTTCCTTCAACTCTACCTCCATCCGGAAGAATCCATTTTCCACAAAACTTTGACATGTTTTGTACTTTCCATCTACGCTTGTCATCTCATTATGTTTCGCTTTGGTCACCAGAACCGCGAAGATGTTGTGGTGATTCTTAACGAACTTTTGAAATTTGAGAGGAGGCGAGTTCCCCAAAATGGTATTCAGTAAAAAAATATATTGATCAATAGATTATCATCGAATATTCAATAATACGAACAGTATTTCATTTTCAGAAAAATCTTATCGGAAAGGGAGTAATGGTGCAAGAGCACTTCGAATCGGACTCAGATACTCTCCAAAGCTTTTACATTTTGCTGTCAGTTTCTTCTTCTTTTCGGGCATGTTATACCCTAGCTCACCGTTCAATTTGTTTGCCGTTTTTGTGTTGGATGGTCAGTCGTCCTTAGTTCGCTTTGGAATCGGGGCGCTTTCCTTCCTCACATACTTTGTAGGATTCAAGCAAGTGACGAACATTTCGTTGACAACAGTTCTTGTTAATTTTACGACAATGTCATTTGCTTTCTACTGCATGGTTGAAAACTTTCTCAGGTGAGGTCAACAAATATTTTTATGCTTCAAAATAAATCTACAAAAAATATTGCCTGTAAACTGCCGTGAACTTTTCTCTAGGATTCTCAGAAATAACATATCTCAACGAGAGAAATTTAGCAAATTCAAGGAGACCATGACCATCTTCAGGGAAATGCAATATTTGCTCGGTTTTTATAACGAAACTCATAAAATGGGCTGTGTCGGAGGGATGACTTTGTATACGATTTGTATGAATGTTCCCTTCGCCTACATTCTCATTTCGGAAACGGAGTCGATGGGAACAATCGGGATTATTGCGAGTATTGGAACATTCTTATTTTCGCTAGGATGTTTGATGATGCTCCGCTTGCCATGCTTGCTTTACGTGAAATGGTTACAAGGACAAGTAGTTTTGAATTCTGTTAGGAATCACTTTTTACAAAGATTCGGCAAGATGGAACGCGTCTGGATGGGGAGATTCATCAAATCTTGTCCTCCGATGAAAATCCAAGTTTTTAATCTGAACTTTTTTGATAATTTGACGTCGCTGGTTATTTTGAATTTTTGCTTCGAGCAGGCAATTACGTTGGTGCTTCTAAAGAAATAAGAATACTGATTTTGACAAGCCCTAAAGTTTCAAGAATAAATATTAAAATTGTTTTTTTATTTCAAAATATTTTTTAAATTACGACAATTAAAAGAGTTACAACAACATAATTATACCATTTTATCATCTTCATTCATCAAAAGAATTCCTGAATTCTCACTTTTTATATTTGAGTGGACGTCATTTCTCTGAATAATATTAATAACTTCTGACAAATGCCCGCTGAGAATATGGCTCTTAACGTCGGATGCCCGTCCTCGTCGACGCCCACAATATGGGCAGCCACAGCCAGATTTCTTGTCCTCTGGAAAACGGAGAATTTTCTCTGCTATCCCTTCCATGGCTTCTTGGAGTTCCTTTTCAGTTGTTCCGAGAGGCAAGGCGTCTTTCAGCGTTTGGAAAGCGTGTTTCGCCAGCTGATGATTTCGATAAAATTGAATTTTGTAGAACTTCTTTTCACAAAATGAACAGTGAATTGAGGGGGGCTCCCCAGCGTGCTCCTTTGAAATGTGATGTTTCAAATTATGGCTTCCAGCGAAGCTCTTCGGGCAGATTGAACACTGATAACGTGTTTTCTTGCGGATGCGGGGACGGGGAGGATTTGCTCTCTTCGACGAACCACTTTTGCGTTTGCGTGGCGTCTTCTTCTTCTTCAACTCGCGTTTCCAGAGGGTTTGGGCAGATACCAATCTGGGCCCAGAAGCTGAATAAACGGTGGGACTTGTTGACAAAGCACCAGCAATTGAGATGGGTGACAGTGACGACAGTCCAGTGTAAATCTTAATGTCATGATCTACAACGCTCTGCTTCTCCTCGCACAGTGGACATGTTGAGTCAGTTAACAGCGTCCCACAAGTCAAGCAAACTCTGTTGAAAATTAACTCTTTTTCCTCATCCTCATCAACGACATCAAATGGATGAGAAATTGGAGACATGACAGAAGTGTCCATGGCATTTTCCAAGTCTGGCTGATAACCGGTTGTTTCCAGCATTTCATCTCCGGTTACGAATTCCAGTAGTTCATCTTCGGTTACAATGATGGGCAGTATGACAAAATCGAAATTGTCACAAGTCAAAGTAGGATTTAGTCGATCTGGATCTGGCTTGATGTCATGTATTGGCCCAAGAGATGACTCATCCTTGGAAGAGTTGATGGATGCAGGAGGACCGTCACATTCAGAATTTGGAGGAACTTTTTTGGAAACCTGGATAAGTGTCTCTGCGTCTACATCATTGATTGGAGGTGGGTTGGCGTTGACCAAACCTTGACTGGAAGTTGAAATTACTCCAGCCGAGTTTTGTAAAGCATCAACATCCTTGTTGGGTGGACCTGGAGAACAGCTGACTGGGGGCTGGGCAGATTCAACAGGGTCCTGATTAGTTCCAATTTGGTCTCCACCACCTGACTTGTCTCCTATTCTCCTCAATTTCAATCTTGGAATGGAAGTTTTCACTTTGCAGGAACCTGTCGATGATCAAAACAATTTGACATTTGACAATTAACATTTTTTGTTTTGTCAATCATTCATCATCCGCTTTTAAAATAGTCAACTGAATTTAATTTCAAATTATTTCTCAAACCATTTACCTTTCCACAACGTCTCCTTCCTCAAATTCTCTGCAAACGCAGCCGTCGTCAGTGTCCGTTTCGACTTCCTCATCCTCGTCTTCATCACCTCCATCCTGACGTCGTCTTTTCCCCCCGCTTCCATCACGTCAACAAATTCTTTGACAACTCCTTCCAGTTTAAGACGAGCGACTTCGAAATCCATGTACTCATTGGAAAATCTTTCTGTCAGCTTATCACAACGATCACAAACGGAAATGAGCACATCCCCTCCAAATTTCTCCAGCTGGATATCCCCATCAATTGAGCTCAAGAGTGGGTTCAGATTCAGCACATCCACCTCCAAATGACGGAGGAGGAATTTCAGTGACACTTGCTTATCTTTTGGACTTGTCTCGTTCAAACAAAGGAGACAAATTCCTTCAGTTTCAATCTTGATTGAAGTCTTGCGGTGCCTACTGTGCAGTCCAACCATGATTAAACCAGAGCTGATCGTGATTGGTCGTGTTTTATTAAAAGGTGCAAGTTTAAAATTATATATTTAATTAAAGTCAAGATATAATTAAAATGGAAGAAGTTAATTGGTAAACTTCCCGGAGCAGCTGAGGGGCTTGTTGTGGAAGTGAAAGAATCTTGTTTTGATTGAGATTTAAGGACATGTGTGAATGCATGTGAACGTATGTTGGCTGGCTGGAGTATGCAAATGAGCTGTATACTCACACACATACGCACAGGGAACGGAATCCAACAAAGATGAAAGATGCGTCTGTCTTCTCATTCTCAAAGAAAGCTTGTAACTCGCTCACGAAATTATGTCCATTTGCTTCCAGAACGCAAATATTCAGGGGGAACAGTTTCAGGTTTATTTCTCAACAAAATTAATGTTTTATTGTTAATTAACAAAATTATTGCCATTGTCCCTTGGCGTTGGCAGCAGCAAGAGCAGCAAGGCGTTCCCCTTGGATCCTATTGAATTCGGAGAGATGAGCGGATCTGGCGGCTTCGACCTCAGCCGCGCTGGACCATGGTCCCCAGTTTCCTCTTGGAAGTGGGGCTGCTGGCGCTGCTGGAAGTGCTGGAGCCCCTGGAGTAACTCCAACACGGGAAAGGGCAGCAAGAGCAGCAGCGTTTTGACGGGCTAATTCAGCCAAGTGAGTTTGACGGGCTTGGGCAACATCAGCGTTGTCTTGGATTGGCTGAGGGGCCTGAAGGGAGGAAAGTAAAAATTAAATGGATAAAAAAGTTAATTATTTACAAGTTTTAATGTTAAATCTTACAGAGGCAGGAGCAGCCCAAGTTGCGGCAGGGGCAACCCAAGCTGGAGCAGCTGGGACAATGACACCTCCTTGTGGATTACGGGCAAGGGCAGCAGCAAGAGCTCCAAGACGTTCCCCTTGGATCCTCTGGAATTCGGCGAGATGAGAAGCACGAGCAGCGGCCACCTCCGCTGGGGAGGAGTGTGGGTGGGGACTGCCCCACTGGTTGGCCATGGCTCCGGCCAAAAGGGCAAATGTGCAGATAACGGTTGCAGAATGCATTTTCGGTTTTGGTTTGAAGAAGAGGACTTGATTGATTTGTTAGATAATTGATTAGCAGAAGAGGACTGATGCTTGGTTGTAGGTGTCATGTGGATTTTGCTATTTATATATGATCAAAGAGTAGGTAATTCATCAACCCTCTGGTCATGTAACGTCACATTAATTTGCGTTAAAAGTACATTAGTGCACTACACGTTCACGTGTAGTATTGAGTTGGGTGACTTGGATTGCGGCAATTAGGTGTAAAACTGTAAAAGCTAAACTTATTCACGTGGCAATGCAATGTGCACCCACCCAATGACCTAAACCAAGATCAAGTGAAGACGCATTCTCGGTCGTCGGTCATCGTCACGCTCTAGAGAACTGACTCTCTTTGGCTGCATGTCTGTGTGCTCTGAACAACTGCAGCAATATTCTCAACCGCAATCAAGCGTTAAAATGGTGAATTTTGTGCACATTTCAATCAATGGTTTCTTCTACAACGCCGCATTGCATTGCTTCGTTTATATCGCGATCAATGTAGGTTTTATTGCTATTTCCTACTTTGTATAAGGCCCTTTAATAGTCTTTGTAAATGCAACCTGCGTGCATTAAGCACCCAACATATTGTGTCCCTAGTTTTAGGTCCCATATCCCATTGAACATATATCATCTTCAGAATGATCATCTGAGCAAGGAAAACCTGCAGCTCTGAAATTTCGATTTTGAATGCAATATATTTTTTAATTTTGTAATTTTCTGGTTTTGGATAGAAAAGGCTAGAATGGAAAATATTTCTTGAATTTGATGGACGATCTGAAAAGGACACAAGGAAACAAATAACTAATGACATGTATTCCTTGCAAGTCTTTATTTCATTACTCTGTCTCTGCGACAATAACAATTTCTCCATTTGCTCAGTGTTCACAAAGATATAAATTTAGGTTGCTGGAGGAGTACACATTTATACTTCAAAAGTGGTATTGATTTTGAAAATCGAAGAAGCAAGAAGTTTCAATCTTTTAAAACTGGGAAAAATCAAAATTATATTTTAAAGATAACATTTAATTTTAATCCTTCAGGGCTATGCACTTAAAATTCAGCTTGGGCAAAAGTGACAAAGTAATTTTCAAAATAAATACCATTTTGGAGTTTTAATTTATACTACTTTTAATTGTAATCAGTTATTCAGTTCTGCGATTTTACGCGGAATCTAAATTTATACTATGAGCACAAGCACAGACTGACATATGTGAAGAATGCATTTTTTCATGGATTCTCGCAGAAAGTTGGATTAATTTTGCACACCGTTTTTGTCAATATTTCATATATCCAAATTTCGAACTGGAGAGTTGAGTTCAGTTCAGTTATGGCCCATTCATTGCATATGCTGGAGAATTTACATTGTGTTAATTTTGTGACTGATGACTACGATGTTTGTCTTTTACAACATTGATATAATTGTGAAATTAATAATTAACTATCAAATTCAACCTCTGCTAGAATTCACTTATTGGACGGAGAGTCACTCGAAACATACGAAATTGAATGAATGCTTGCACTTCACTCGCTGAAGCTAGTGCATTTTACTCCAAACGTATGCAATGACACAAATCATGAAAAACAATATATATTCATTTTTTTCCGTCAACAACTCAAACTCGGTTGAAACCAATTTATTTCTCAACAAAAATAAAACGTTTAATAAAATTTAATGCCATTGTTGTCCCTTGGCATTGGCAGCAGCAAGAGCAGCAAGACGTGCCCCTTGGATCCTGCTGAATTCGGCGAGATGGGCGGCACGGGCAGCTTCGACCTCAGCCCCGCTCGACCATGGTCCCCAGTTTCCTCTTGGAAGAGGGGCTGCTGGAGCTACTGGAGCTGGAGCACCTGGAGTAACTCCAACACGGGAAAGGGCAGCGAGAGAAGCGGAGGTTTGACGGGCTAATTCAGCCAAGTGAGTTTGACGAGCTTGAGCAACATCAGCGTTGTCTTGGATTGGCTGAGGGGCCTGCAAGGAGGAAAGTAAAAATTAGATGGAGAAAAAAGTTAATTATTTATATGCTTTTAATATTCAATCTTACAGCGGCCCAAGTTGCGGCAGGGGCAGCCCAGGTTCCCCAGGCTGGGGCAGCACCAGCCCAAGCTGGAGCGGCTGGTGCGGCGGCAGGGGCAGGTGCACCGGCGTTTGCAGCAGCAAGAGCTCCAAGGCGTTCCCCACGGATCCTGTTGAATTCGGCGAGATGAGCAGCGCGGGCAGCGGCCACCTCCGCTGGGGAAGAGTGTGGATGGGGACTGGCCCACTGGCTGGCCATGGCTCCGGCCAAAAGGGCGAAGGTGCAGATAACGGTTGCAGAATGCATTTTCGGTTTTGGTTTGAAGGAGAGAGAGGACTTGATTGATTTGTTGGATAATTGATTAGCAAAAGAGGACTGAAGCTTGAGTTGTAGGTGTCATGTGGATTTTACTATTTATATGGGATCAGTGAGTAGGCACTTCATCATCTCTCTTGTCAGTAACGTCACATTAATTTGCGTTAAAAGTACATTTGTGTACTTCACATGTAACAGTGAGTTGCATTTGAGTTGGATGAGGATTTTTGCAATCAATGTAAAAGGCTATAAACTTAAATTAGCACTCAAATACGCACCACCCAAAACCAAGATCGTCGCACTCGAGTGAACTGAACTCCGTGAACCTGCAACACAAGTGCATTGAAGGTGCATAAATTGGCAATTGTCTTTGCGCAAATGAAGCGTTAAATTGGTTAATTACGGACACTGCACTTAATTAATTTATGTGACGCTACGTTGTAGTACGCTTTTTATGTAAGAGCTACAAAAATGTATGCAACGTTTAGCGATTAGTGTAAGCTAGGCGGTTTCCTACTTTTTTGTAATATGTCATTTACAAACTTGAATGCATACTGTAAGAACGAACGTACACACACCCTCCTAGTTGTAGGTCCTAAATTAAAACATCATCTTCAGAGCGATCATCCGAGCAGGGCAACCTGGAGCGAAAAGTCTCGAATTGGAAACAAGCATCAAGACAAGATTTAATGGATCAATGGACTTTAATGTCACTATTGTCATTGTAGTTACATTTTCTGGTTTCATCTGGAATGGAAAATATCTTTCGAATGTGATTGACGATCTGAAAAGTGTTTGGCAAACAAATAAGCAAATAATGACTTGATTGGGGTTATTTTTAACTGCCGGCGTAATACCACTTTTTAGCGAAGTTTGACTTGAAACTTTGGAAGATTATGTGGATGGAATTTCAAATTCTGTTTCTAAAACAGTTTAAAACTTGTCAGAAGTTCTCCACACGAACTTTTCGCAAACGGCAACATTTTTGGGGATTTCGTGGAAAATTGAGAATTTTCATGTTAATATGCTGGGATTTTATAATGAAACTCATAAAATGGTCTGCGAAGATGGGATTAGGTTGAACTTTATTTTTGTTAATATTCCATTCATGCACATCTCAGTTCAAATGGGGAGATTGCCGTGGCGAAAATTTTTAGGGATCATTCATGACAAAAGTGTTGAAGCATTCACAATCACAATGCGTTACTAGTTCTCTTGGTGGTCATAGTTCGTGCCATCTTTGGTATTTGTTCAATTGTTAAAAACGAAACAAGTGCCGAAATCCTGTAAGAAAACCATTATTGGAAAGTCACTTGAAATCGAAATCAAATTGAATGAGAACTCGCAATATGTTAGTTACTCACTGAAGATATGCAGTGCATTATTTTAATCCAAAACTTGTGCAACAATATAAATCATAAAAATCATGTACGTTCATATTTCCGATAACAAAGACTCGGTTTAAAAACAATTTCTTTTCTCAACAAAAATAATGTTTTTATCTATAAAAAAATTTAATGCCATTGTTGTCCCTTGGCGTTGGCAGCAGCAAGAGCTCCAAGACGCTCCCCACGGATCCTGTTGAATTCAGCGAGATGAGCGGCACGTGCAGCTTCGACCTCAGCGGCGCTGGCCCAAGGTCCCCAGCTTCCTCTGACTGCTGGGTCGACTCCGACACGGGCAAGGGCTGCGAGAGCAGCAGCGTTTTGACGGGCTACTTCTCCCAAGTGCTCTTGACGGGCTTGGGCGACATCAGCATTGTCTGTGATTGGTTGAGGGGCGGCTTGGACGACAACCTGAGGAAACACAAGAAAATGAAATATATTTTTTTAAACTACAAAAAAATTATTTGTAAAAATGTTAATCTTAAAAATCTTACTGCGGTATTGCCAGCCCATGCCCAGGCTGGGGCAGGGGCACCAGCCCAAGCACCATTCCAAGCACCATTCCAAGCTGGAGCAGCAGGGGCGGCGGCAGGGGCAGGGGCACCAGCGTTGGCAGCAGCAAGAGCGGCAAGACGTTCCCCACGGATCCTATCGAATTCGGCGAGATGAGCAGAGCGAGCAGCCGCAACCGCAGCTGGGTCAGAGTTGGGTCCGTTCCACTGCCACTTGTTGGGCCACTGGTTAGCCCACTGGCTGGCCATGGCTCCGGCCAAGATGGCGAAGGTGCAGATAACGGTTGCAGAATGCATTTTGGAGACTGATTTGTGAGATAATTGATGATGAATGACTAAACAAAGACTGAGCTTGAGTTGATTAGTGTCACGGAGTTTTTTCCTATTTATATGAGACGGCTGAGTAGGCAGATCATCAGCCCTTGTCACTTAAAAAGACAAACTCATTTGCGTAAAAAGTGCATTAATGTAAACAGACGATGGCAACAATGTGTGAAAAAGTGATCTTCAGGTAGCAAAATATGTTAAAAAAGCTTTTATGGGCAAATGCCCCACCCAAAATAAAGCCAAGATCAGCGAAGAAGCACACATCGGCGGTCATCGTGTTGTTATTATTACAGGTCACCCACGAGTGAACTTGTGAGCTCTAGTTTTTCCTCTGCTGAGCTGAGGCTTTGCTCTTGCACTAAGTTTTGTTCAAATCAAATCAAGTGTTAAATCGAGAGTCAACTTTTAATTGATTTTGCTCGTTTGTGTTTAATAAAATTGGATATGGTTAATGTGTTGGTTTGCTAATGATACTTAAAGACAAAATATTCCAAATTCCATAAAGTAAGCAAACATTTGTGACACATGATTGCAACTCTGCAACCATTTACTTCATACAAAAAAATGTTTTTATTACCAAAAACAGCATTATGCAGTATCTACGCCAGGATTAGTACTATTTTTAGTTTTAAAAAAATATTCAACCAAAAATATTTCGGATTAAGACATCAAGACAGGATCCGAGCACAATTTCAGCTTCAGTCAATAAATCATAATACTCGAATACTCGTTCGCCTTCCAAAAAAACCATTCATTCATTGTGAACAATTAGTGCACAAAAGTGCAAAAAAATTTAGCTGAGAGGCACGCTCTTGTTCTTGTATCTGTTCAAGTTCAGCAGAAGTGATTGAATGCACTCATGCGAAGCGCATGCAAGAAACGAGCATACAAACTCATAGAGTAGCTTAAAACTTTGGTAAAGTGGCTGCAGCTATTTTTATAATACTTTTCCATTCTCCTCTAATTACAGTGCAAAGTGGTTTAGTGGGCAAGTGATGCAATCAAGATTAGCATGCTGCTGTAATCATATAAATCATATAAAAATCCAGATTTTTCTCTCACTCATTCATTTGGGGATGTGTGTGCTCTGTGCTCTCTACCCATGGCTGCACTTTGCAAGAAGGAAATTATTTGGCTGCCTTGAGAAAATGCATTAAATACCAGTTTCCAGTGTAGTCCAGAGAAATTATTTTCCCCGCAATAATTTTGCAATTAATTTAAGAAAATTCTCACATACTAAAATACACGACGAGAAATTAGCCTCGACCTTGTGTCGGATCAGACTTTCGAGTTTGTTGCATAGAAGTAAAAATACAATATTTGATCTGGTTTTCCCACTCGAGTCACACAATTCCTTGCTTCTGTTAACTTGCTGAACTAAGTTTAAAAAATTATTTTTATAAAAGATTGTTTGTCTTCCCACAATATTTTTTACCTGGATTTGTTCCTCATTGAAACCACAACCACACCAAAGAATACCACAAGAATATATGCTCCGGCAGACACAAAGCCAGGCCACACATTCCCGTTCTCAATCCCCCAACCACGATTCACCATTGACCTCATCCCCTCCGAGGGCAAAGTGCATGGAAGCAGATACGCGATTTTCTGTAAAATTTCAGGCATCCCTTCCAACGGCCACAGCATCCCAGACAGAACAAAGTTTGGGAGGTAAATGGCCAAGCCTATAAGAGCCACTTGGACTTCTTCCGAACAAATTGAGCCAAGCAAGAATCCAAAGGAGATTCCAACCCAGCCCATCAATAAACCGAGTCCAGCTTCGAGAAGCAGCGAGCCAGAAATGTTCATTCGGATGAGGAGAGTAGCAGAGGCATACATAAAGGCCATTCGTAGAAAGCTTATCAACGTTTCAGCGATAAAGTAGCTGAGGAAGATTTCCCATGGCTGAACACCAGACACGACTGAGCGCTGGAGAGTTCCAGCTCTCTTCTCGCTCACGAGTTGCACTCCAGTGGTAATGATGGGGAAGAAGAACATGGTCATTATGAGGAAGGGAGGAGTGGTGAAGTGGCTCCGCGTGAGATCCTTTCCCATCAGGGGCTCCTTATACTAAAAAAATATTCTGTGAATTAATTCTTAGTTACATTTTTCAATTGATTGTTGTATCAATTATAAATACTTACGTTTAATGAAGGTTCTCCCTGTCTGAGATCCAGACTGCAGTCGCCCAGAATTTCTCTCAGGAAATTATAGAAGGCGTTGTGTAACCCAAATTCGATTATTTGCGAAATTATGGAATCTGAAAAAAGATTCAGGTTTCTGATGGACAATGGAAACTGTCAAAAGTTAATTAAATTAAGGGTTTCTTCGTTTGCTTTTCAACAACTCACTCGACTTGTCCAAGCGAACAACAATACTTGAGCCGCTAAAGCCCCCTAAACCACTCCCAGCTCCATTTGGATCTACTGATCGTAGGAAAAGTTCTAGAGAAAAATTCGTTGGAAAATAAATGAATCCTCTGATTTCTCCAAGATGCAGTCCTTCCTCCGCCATCCCCACGCTATCATAATCATGCTTGAGGAAACATGTACATAGCATTAATTAAGTAATTATTAAAGAAAACAAGAAAAAACTGAATAATCTCACGCTGCCCCTGAGCATTACCAAGGTAAATTCTGGATGCCTCAACTGGTTCAAGTATTTGCAACTCCACAATGTCGCATCACAAGAGTTAGTCCAGATGGTTCTGAGCTCTTCACAAAAGCCTGTTGCGCTAATCTCCTCATTCACAACTCCCAAATGCACATATTTTGGATCATCAAAGCAGAAATATGTTACGAGGAGACCTCCAGCGGGGAAGAAGATGGACATGAGTAGCATACTAAAAAATATGAGATTAGAATTAAAATTGAAAAAAAAATACTCTGATAACAATATTTTCTAAAAATCAACTGAAGAATATTTCTATTTTTACCCAATACTCAATTGCCAGAAGTAAGTATTTTTCTTGAGGAGCGCCCTCGTTCTCGCCCCACTTCCAGCTAAACTTGTCAAGCAACTTTCCCTCCTAAATTCCAGCGCGGTGAAGCTCTGCTGGCTTGCTGATGTTGATGATGGTGATGAGAGCTGATTCACATTTAGTCCAATTTCCAAGTTTGTATTTTTTGTCTTCAAGCGACTATCTGCTTTACACAGTTTCAACACCACTGCCTCCAACGAATTCTCCTGCTGCTCGAGGAGCAACTCTTTCGGCGACTTTTCCACCATCAGTTTCCCACGTCTCATCACACCGACAGTGTCGGCATGCCTCGCGGAATCCATATAATGCGTCGTGATAATCACAGTGGTTCCTTTGGCACGAGTGAGGTGGGTAAGATGGCTCCAAATGGATTCCCTAACGAGGGGATCTACTCCAGTTGTCTGAAAGTATAAACATCAAAGAAAAAAAACTTTAAACAATCACAAAACCTTTTGATTTTTTTAGGTTGAATAAGATTTGAAATTGGGATTTACAGGCTCGTCCAAAATTAGAAGAGGTGGATTATGCATGAGGGCAACAACTAGGGAGACCCTTCGTTTTTCCCCACCGCTGTAAAAACATTTAATAATAAGTCCAGTAACAATTCTTCGACGCCTTGAAAATATTTATATTTAAAATTCACCTCAGCTCAACCACACGACTGGAATCCTCTGGAAGCTGGAGCAACCCAGTGTAGAATGCCAGGGCATTATTAGCTCGCAATGCAATAGAGAGCTTATAGTTTAGTCCTATGTTAGGTTGGTGACTCAATGTGAGGTCAATGTT
>JAQFZW010002914.1:0-14940 GCA_034687055.1 Heteromurus nitidus
AAAAGTGGGAGAATATAAAAGCAGAGACTAGATGACTCGTTGACGTAAAGTGATGGTGATGGGTATGGAAATGATTATGCTTATTTTGAAATAGGCTCATTTTACCTAACGTTCCTCGTCGTCGTCTCCAAAGAAAGTCTTTCATATCTTTCAAGAACAACACACTTGTCTTGTCTCCTATATCCCATTGTTCCCTCAAACCCAAAGTCTCACACTCTCTCCTTCCCGTCATTTTCTCCTTAAGTGATTGTGAAATCGTGCTGCTTGGCGCAAACTAACATTGCGAATTATGGAAATGTGGATTCTTCAGCATGGTTTTGAGTGTGTAATATTTTCGGCATTTGCTACACAAGGTTCAGAAGTTCATAGTGCTGTGGCAAGTATAAATAAGAAGTAGTTTGTACTCGAATCATAATAACTAGTAAGATTCGTGCTATGATACGGCGAGATTGCACGGTTTATTTTATGATCATGCAACGGAGAATGGGATAATGAAGTTCCGATCCGAGAGTCGCATGGTCCTGGCCTAGTTTCTTCTTTTTCTCCTGGAAAAAATTTTTCCTCTCTCTATTACAGTATTACCATAGGGCACATACGTGAGAGAATATTTTTTTCCTCGTCTGAACATAGTTAATTGACCAACATTGCTGGATGGAGAACATTTTTCGCCGAATGAAAAACAATGGAAGCAGGCTAGAGATTTTCTCTCTAATATTTTCCTTCACGTGATCTAGAGATTTAAGGTAATGCGTGCTTCAGGAACAAGTGGTGGATGTGTAGATCGTAAACCTATTAAAAGTTGTGAAGGATATCAGAAGAAAAAATAGAGTCGTACATGTGTACCCGCTCTCTCTCTCCTTACCTAACCTAAGTGAGAGTGTGGGATTTACAACATCGTATTAACATTTACTACGTGAACATGATAAAACTGAAGATGTACGGTTGGAGGGGAGCGTGAGTCGTGGGCTAAACCATTAGAGTGAACGTGTTCGTGTTCAAATAAATATCGCCACAGGATAAACAAAAGGGAAATAGTGAAAGTAGAAAAGGGGAAAAATAAATATTCTCCAGGAATCTCAGGGTTTTCGTGTGATGCCACCGTTCCAGGGAAAAAACCGGGATGCTTTTGTATCACCAACTCCCCAGTGTACAGCAGACATTGGTGAATAGTTGTAGTAGTGTAGCAAAAAAGGGAATTTTGGGGAAATACTTGAAAAGGTGAAGCCTCCGGAATTAGTACTACTTAGTCGGGGGGAAAAAGTCTGAGTCTGGAGGTATAGGTACGCGGGGAAATAAAGGCGAAATCTCTGCGAATGCAATAACATATGCGGAGCAGGAAGCCAAAAAGAGAAACAGTTGTTCAAAAGAGGAGTGAGCTCGTTTGCCAAAATGTGTTGTCGATGTTGTACCTCGCTCAAAGTGGCTGGAGTGTGGGGAGCCAGTATACAAATGGTAAGTAAGACGGGGGATAGACGATGGAGAAAGCAATGCAGTATTATATTCCAATGTGAATAAATGAGCTTATATATAGAGGCGAGCAGGCGAGTCTGAAAGAATAGAGATTAGAATGTCTTTTCTCTCTCGCTATGACATGCCATAACAAAACTGCCAATGCCAATAGCCAAGCCGTGCGCAATGCAATAAATCAACGGGTTGCCTCTTCTCAGGATACAATATGCCACACGGTCTGCCTGCTTACTACTTGGCTGGCAATTTCTTCATCTTGTATTTTCTGGAGAAAAAGTTCATCTTCAAACTGATTCTGATGAATTCTTTTTTTTCTTCCAATGCTTCGCCCCTCACACTTGTTTCATTGTCCCGTATTTTTCCAGAATGTGACAATCACAAGTGTGGAAACCGTATTGATTTTTTTGGAGAGGTACCTTTTTTCTTGTCAGAGTCTTGTATTGACTTACTCGCCCTCGGTGTAAATGAGCACTAATTGTGTCGACACAATCTGATTCGAGCTGAAAAAATATGAGATTTTTTTTTGTCTCAAGGAATTGATTTTTTGTTCTTTGGTTATTTGCAGGCCCTGGGGTCAATCCTGGTTCTACAGTTTTTCATCTTGCCAGAAGTAAGTGGGAAAGTGTTTAAGCATTCCATTTGTGCTTGCTGAAGCTTTGTGTGAACCCTTCAAAATCATTTAGGCATGGGACATTGATGACGTACGAAAGGAGTACTGTTGACACTTTGTGCTTGATCTATAACTTCAAAGACCTTTTGGTTGATTGGTGGATTTGTCGATGCTACTTATCCCTCGAAGGTTGTTTAAAATCCGAGTGGTTGAAACCAAATCCCATGTAAAGCTCTGTGGAACTTGTCAGACCTTGTCGCTAGCATTTCTAAAAAAAACCTTTCTCTCTCTATCTCTCTCCCCAGTTCTCACCACGGATCAACTAAAAATGTATGGGAATGGCATCATGAAAGCAGAAGTGGTTTCTCTGAATTGGTCAATATACATGAGCTCATAAGTGGGCAAGTCCTTCCTTTTAGATCATTGATGCGAGCTAATGGCTGGATTCAATTTCTCTGATACTTGATTCTATCTAATAAATTCTTTCCAGCGGTCTCTTTCATTCAATGTTTAATCGTATTTCAATTATTTTCATCGCATTTACAAGTGATGTGCTTCAGACATCAGAGAAAGGGTTTTTTGGTGAGAACCAACAACACACGAGCACTCTAAAACACGTTAATTATGAAAAGTATTTTTACTCTTTTTCCAAAGCAGACAAAGGAAACAAAGGCTTTATAAGAGCTTCGAAACTAATTAAATAATTTAGCTTACGAAATCGTGACCAAGAACATTTCCCTACGGAAAATTGATATAAAATACTACTAATCCAGCAATCAAAGAAACATAAATCATGTAAGATTTCGCAAGCATGTTATTTTGAGACAGGGCATATTACTACACACTGTAGCACACGACGGCACATCATTCATCCCCAATCCCATTGCGTGCATTAAGCAGAAAGTAATTTTTTATAAATGAGCTGCCACTACTCTGGCATATAATTTATGGCGAAATTTGTGACAAAATATTGCAGTCGATTGGAGAGTATTACTACTACTACTTGGCATACGTCTGTGTTCTTCCCTCGCTCGGAGCTCTCATTCTTCTCGCAATCCTCAAGGTAAGACAAGACAGAGAAAAAAGACAAAGAAAAATTATACTTTTTTAATATTACCCATTTTCTTCTTGCGTGTGCTCTGCCTCTACACTCACTCAAACTGCTTTCTTCATCTTCTGTTGACTCACTCCCTCTTCCAATCCTTTTTTATCTATGGTCCTCACGGGACAAAAGCCTTCTGCCACTCTGTAAAAATAAGTAGCCTATAGTTTTACTACACAAGCAAAAGAGTATATAAGCTTCGCTTTTAATTTAGACAAGTAAATTAGTATGATTAAAATTTCAACTGGCAGCCTACAAATATCGAGCTCATTCCTAAGCTGAAGGCATATTTCTTATATGCTAAATATTTTCGTCTGGCATTATTTAGCTCAAAATTGTATAATTATGTGTATTCAGTGAACACATTTATTAATAAATTTATGCATCAAAATATATGCTTCATACATGGGAACCTTTCCATATTATGCATCCATAGATTATGACGTAAAGCAAATATTTATAGGATGTTGTCAGAAGTGTGCATCCATACGGTAGAGTAGCTTCCATAAACGTCTCCGGTGTGGTGGGTACAGAGAGCAAGGTATTATTATTGTAAAGATTTCTTCTTCTGCTCATCCTACAAAGAACTATTATAAAAGATACAGCAGGCATTTCTCATGTGCCTCTTCTAGAATTGTGCTTTCAATTTACTTCATTCCACATTAATAATATAATCCTCTCTTCAGACTCTTCATAAGCTCCTAATTGTGAAAGCTAATCACAGTCATTTGTATTTGTACAAGAGACTCACAGTCTCGACTACATACAACTCAAAAACTTACGTAGAGTTTACCCAGGCATTCTTCCAGATTCCATTTAAACATATAAATATATATACGCTTTCCCAGCGATTCTTTCATCTTTCCCCGTGCCGGAGAATAGGAAGTGAAAGAGAATGAAGAAAAACACAACTATTTCATGTTCTCTCCTTTCCCCCTTTGGTTTTCACTTTTCTACTGCCTCTGTCTGCATTCTGAAAGGAAAGCAAGCATAAATAACTAGAGGAGAGGAGTTAGAAGCTTGTCCATCGAAAACAGACGTGTGTACACGGACATGAGAGACAAGTAAGTATATAAGTCGCAATTGTGAAACTTTTCCCATGTACTCTGTCTACTCGCTCGGTAGTTTCAGTGTGGTGTACCTATGCTACATATAGTTACTCTCTCTCTGTCTACTACGCTCACCAGACCGTGATGATGAAGAACGGAAAAATAATTAGTAGCGAATGCAACTTTGATAATTATCTTGAAGTGAGAGTGAGACTGAGCGAATTCAATCTCGCAACACAACTTCCACAAATCCTAAGCACATGTAGCAAATGTGTAGGTAGGTAAAATCTAGAAAATAATGTAGTTTACATCACATCACAACTCGTGTAGCTCCACACTTTTGAGTCTTTTATACTTCCTTCCTACATTAATATTGTATATGCATGCGTGTGTAGCTTTTGCTTTAACTCCATGAAATTGCTATTAATTAAAGCGGTAATTGGAAGGGATTAGCAGATGCTTTCGACAATATGTGCCTTTATGTATGTATATGTACTTAATTCCAACACATCTGCACTGCACAGGTACATGTACGAGATCAGGATAATACTAAATAATACAGCCGATTTATGTAATCTGTAGTGCCACACACGGACCGAGTCAAGCATTCTATGAGCATGTTTGAGGTATCACAAGATTTATTAGACGAGAAGTAAGAGCAGTACCACTCCACACCATTAATTAAATGTAATTTGAGTATCATACTTCCAGGGAGAAGTTGAGTTATCAAATTAAACCGAAACTCGTAGAATTGCAAAAAAACACTACTATACGCACTTCGGATGCATGTAATATCCAAAAAGAAGTAAAAATTGATGAGAATATACTCACTCAACCAAAATTGGAGAACTGTCGGTGGGGTAAACT
This sequence comes from Heteromurus nitidus, assembly GCA_034687055.1. NCBI lineage: Eukaryota > Metazoa > Arthropoda > Collembola > Entomobryomorpha > Entomobryidae > Heteromurus > Heteromurus nitidus. The sequence goes on from JAQFZW010002914.1 coordinate 5,096, forward strand.
GATCTACGTAATTCTAATTTTAATAACTTGCCAGGATGAAGGAAATTGAGGAAACCACTTACTCTTTTGCAATATACGTCCATTTTTTGACGTCCAGAATAATTGAGCTGGAAATAGAGTGAACTCTTGGATGGTTATTATTGCTTCATCATAACATAACAACCTATAGAAGTTGTCTGATGCAGTGGTGGGGCTCCGGTCCAGCCATTCCACAAATTGAGATTTCCCCAGGGAGGAGTGAACTTCAGATGCGAATTGAATTAATACAAAAAATAATGAAATATCCGTTGTCCATCAACGAATCATCCTTGTATTTTAACTACAGTGTATGTATTTTCAAGAAATGATTATAGTTAACAATGCATATTCCTAAACTGTGGAAATTACAAATGTGTATTACTTGCACGTCCTTAAAATGCACAAGTTAACACAAATTCCGAAAATGGATAGTAGATTCGCGAGATTCGCAGAGAGGGGAACGTTAATTTGGACTTAGGGACTAATATGATGTGTTTGTAATTCGCAACGTGTACTTTCACATCTGAACAGCGAAATACGTGGCAGTTGTTAGTACGAGTCATTTTTTGTTTTCAGACATGGAGTTTGTGAATTCATATACGACTGCAAGAATAGTGAGTCTTCATAGGTCCAGAACGACTGAAATGGTAAAAAACTTAAATATACATACTTCCGGGTGAACTGGAAAGGGAATAAAATCCTATTTGTAGTCAGTCAAAAAGATAGGGAATTGTTGGAAATGACACACTCCGTGGAATAACGATATACAAAAATGTCATATCCTCATATCACACTTTGACATACGACAATTCACAGTTATCCAACCTTGCCAGATACCCAATGAGATATCCTCTTCTATATGTGAAGTTTATTGAATCAACTATTGTACCCATTGCATGAAGCCAGGAAAGAAAGGTATGCCAAGGTCTTATACAGTATATATTGCACCGAATTTCCACACAATCCCTCGAATCATAAAAGGAAAGAAAGAAAGATTCCGGACAATCTTATCCTCAAGGTAAAAACGAAGTACAGATTCGTGTTTTGCTTGATTTTCTAATATCCAATATTCGGATTTCGTTTCCTCACGAGAAAAGCAATGCTTTGATTCTGACAGATATCATCATTTCACTCGCATGCACTGCCTTAGCGAAGGAAACTTTTGTGCTCTGAAAACGATTTCTTTTCGCTTTCTCTCTCAATCAAGTCGTCAAAAAATGGAGCACACGCTTTGTTATATACATGCTCCGTCCATCCAGGCTTTTGTAGATTTCATTTTCCTTCGTTTAAAAAAGGAAAAGAATTTTTATTCTGCATGGAAATGGAATGCACCAAAAGAGGAATAAGATATTATTCTCTCGTTTACGCGATGCTTTCTCCGAAATACTTCATTTCATTCTGTGATATGTACGTGCTTCACCCTGAGCTTTTGCATAAAACCTTTCTCTTTTAAAAGTGGAAAGTCACGTAAAATGCTTCAATCTCGATGCCCTGCTTCTCCGTAATGATAATATTTTATACAAAGGCAATACACATCTTTCCACTCTAACCAAACTATCTTTAACTTTGCAACCTTTTTGTTGGGTTATGTGGCAAAGGAAGTGGACTCAAAGGAATTGAATTTAAGCACAAAGCATCTAAAACTTGTTTTTTAGCATTAATAATATACACATTTGCAACAATTTGTTTAAAATAGCACGGAGAAGTGACACATACATAATTCTAAAGCTTTTCATGTACATAAAATGAAAATCGTAACAAAGTGTTTAGTTATGCTCAAAGTTCACAAAGTTTTTTTTTACTACAAACGAATCTTTCGAGAAACTAATTCACAGTCCAATGCAACTACTTATAAGAATGTCTATAAATTCGTTGGTACTCTGTTGGAATTTTTTTTAGGAAATAGGAAATGTTAACAAAGAGAGAACAAGTATAAGCTTGACTCATAGAATAATATGAACGTGTATACATATTTCTTGATGACTCTTTCTTTTATTCTTTGTGTATTCACTTTATGCTCTTAATTAAAAATAATGCTTTCTTCTCCGGAATTCCGGAACAATTCTTTCTTTATCTATTCTTTTTTGAAAGAATGTGTGTGCAGTTTTTCGTGCTTTGTGCTTTTCTTGCTTTGAGCAATAATACAAAAGCCAAAGCCAGCAAGTCATTTATAGTATCTAGGACAGGTGAAAGGGGGGAAATCTCCGGGACTGGCGACCCTTTCAGAAGTTATAAAATATACATATTTCATATATCCTTTCATCCCGTTCCTCGCTATCTCCACGAGCTAGATGAAATGTGAGATACTCTCTCCTTTCCAAGCATTCCAAGCTTTCTCTCCTTGTACATCTGTCTTCAACTCAAAATGAATCTGGGTGGATGATGGCATTTGTCTGAAAATTTGATATATGATGATTGCACTTTGCGACGGAGGAGAGAAGAAGAGTGATCGATCATGCCCGTGTATTTCATTTCTCTCTCTCTCTTCTTTTTCTCGTAATCTCACGTTCCTCACTCATATTCTATTTGCTTTTATTTCTTCACAGGAAATCGGATGGCTTCTCAAGATCACATCTACGCTCTTCATCCTTCTCCAGCTGTATGGGCTGTCAATACGGTTGATGCTTCCAATGGAGACGATGGAGACTTTCCGGATGCTGCAGAGAATCCTCACACTCTTCTTCGCCATTGTTCTCACTGCCATTTACTCATTCATACTGGTTCTCTACTCGAGAAAGCTCACCAGCGCTGCAATGTCAGCGCGCGATGATGATGGAGACTTGGAGACTGGTGATGGGGACGGAACATCGGCGGCTGCCACGGCTCTGTGATCATCACTATGTTCATAGAAGACAAACATGGTGAAATTAATATTTGTGGAGCTTTGTCTCGGGTGTAATTCCATTCCATCAGTCAGTATTACGTACAAGGACTGTCAAGGAAGAACAATTGAAACAAATTGTGCTTGTGGCAAAAAAAGGAAAGAAAATATATATATCATTATTGGTGAGAAGATAATATACGAACTGTTGTGTAAATTCTTATAGATTTAATCTTAGACAATCTTCCTCCGTGTGTAATATTGTTCTATGTGCTAAAAATATTCAGTCAGTCCAGATATATGTGTACAATCTCCGGCCTGAAAGGTTTTACTTTCACCTGACAAAAACAACAATTTGATGTTTTACCTACAAAGTGTGAGGAGATTCAAGAAGTAATTACGAGTTATCCAATTTTACACAGAACAGAGATGTTAAAATCCTATATAATGCTTCAGATATCCCCAATTGAGAAGAAAAGTTGTTTGTTAGATGATATGCTAGTTACAATAATTGATTGCAGAGAAGCTAAACCCTTTGAGTGTGTTTCTACACCACCTGCTCCTCTCGAATTACCTTGTTCTCTATACTGTTGCTTCATAATTGTGATTTAGAGGACCCACCTGTAAGATGAGCTGGTAAATATTGCCAATAAAATGCAAGTTTTATAGGAGTTTTTTTTGTGATTTACTTGTTTACACGAACGTATGGCAAATTCTTCATGCCTGACACGAAGATTACATCTATTCATGCATCATATCATTATATCCGTTAGCATCAATGAATAAACTTTTTGCATTTGGGATTGAGCATGAGAAATCGGAATCAGACTACTCGAACAATCATTGAATGTATTATTATTTGTGTGTAGCGTGTTTTAAACAACTAAATATAAATTTTAGTATACGCAAAAGTTCTTTCAGTACCGTGTCGAACTTAATAATTTTGAAATTGCTTTTAGTTGCAAGCTAACTTTGTATTATTAAGTTTCACAGCAATCTTCAGGGAAGTAGCAGAGCACGAAGGAGCAGGACAAAGACTCTGTGTAGTCTCCGCAAATTCTTTCTTCTTCTTGCTTACTTCTGGAATTTCAATTTCCTCCAAAGTATCGACATTTTTGTATACAGACAATCACGTTTGAAACTAGAACAAATGTGCATGCAATATGGGACTTAACGAGTTCAAATAAATTGGTCCTTTAGTATACCACTACATTTTTTCAGTATATTATCCCGACTTCTTTCTGCTTCAATACCAGTAATTTCTTCACAGGCGACGAAACATTCATGAAACGTACTTAACGCATGGCTCCTTTGATTATTTGGTAGTCTCGTTCTTATACTTAGCATCCGACGAAAGAAACGTAGACTAATTGACAGAGAAAAATCTGCATTACCCATTCGACCCATTCTTCAGGAGAAGGAATATAAGATCAGTTTCTCCACAAAAACTTTTAAAGCTTCACCAACGCTATAAGAAGCTTTTTGTGTAAACTCCCCGAAAAAAGTACATACATATGATATGTGCGAAGTAAATTTTCAATTTCACCACATTCTTGTACCGATGAATATGAGCTTCATTTTCAGTAAAAATGATTGCCGCTTCACCAAGTTCAGATTTTGGTATATTGGCAAAAATCGTATGCGTCTACTGTAGAGAGTTCTTTTTGTGTTGAAGGGGAAAAAGTCCCTTGTTATATATGACGTGATGTTTTAGTCCTCGTGTGTGAGTGAAAGCTATATTAAAATTGCTCGTGAGAACTTCAAATAATCTTCCGGTTGCCGAGTTTTCCGGTTCATGATGACAGAAATTCAATAATATTTTACTTTTAGACAGTTCTTCATCTTTTCCTTCGCCCAGGATGATTTTTTATGTCAATACATCGCTCGCACACACACATATGCTCCATTATTACTCCCACACACGTTTGTGTAGGCAGAAGGAAAGGAAAAGGCGTACTTATGCAGAGGCACATCAAACTTGGTACTCCCGTGCGTACATAGAAAGGAGATTAAATAAAAAGAGTCAGCGGAACTGGAAGGAGATAGGAGAAAAAATCTCCACCAGAAAGGCAGTTCTTAGAAGAGCATCATCATATGAACTTGAAAATTTGTGCGAGACTACGTGCATCAGATCTGATATGAAGTGACAAGCACTGTGATGGAATGGCTCTTTACCAAATTCCCGAGGAAAGGAAAAATCGGGAAGGTAGAAACGTATGGAATGGAGAATGGAGGGAGCGAAGATGGGAGAGGCGAACAAAAATGCTTTACTTCAAAATAAAAAAGTTTTGATCCTCACAAAGAAAGAAGGGGACAATCAATGATAATGGCACAAATGTATTTGCTCACTTTCAGCCGACTTTCTCCTGTCTTCAGCTTCAGTTTGACTAACACGCATTCACTCAACTTTTTTTGTTGATGCTAAACTGGAAGAGAATGCCTTCGTTTTATGTGGGCAACTACCATTTTCCTTGAAAAAAACACGAGAAATCGTTGTACCATCAAGATCATCGTGATACTACGAAATCTATAAGAAAGTGAGATTCAAAGCTCATATTCTTTTGGAAGTTAAATATCACACGTGTAGTAGTAGTACACATCCTGGCCAGTGAAGTTGTCAAAACCAGCAGGCCCCTACTACTACTTTTTTTATTACGCAAGTCGTATAGAGGACAGTTTTACTAGTTTAGTTTTTGGCACTGTGTGTGTTTCAGAAGGGTAAACTTTGCATGGACGCTCAAAAGAGTTTTTTTTCACTTCTTGTACACTTGTGTAACTTAACTTCACTTACTCCAAAGGAGTTTGTCGTTTCACTCCATGTAAACTGGAGAGCGGTTGGTGACTTTTTCCCACGTTTCTGGAAATGATCGAAAACTACCACAGAAAAGATGAAAATCGCGAAATGGGACTTCTCTCTCCTAAAACAAACAACGTGACTTGAACATGAAAGTGACAAGCACGTTAATAAAAAGACATGGGTATCACGAACGACATATTGCCTGGGTTCAAGTGTCAAATTTTAAAAGGATTGTCTGGTCAGCCAGTGTCAAATGTGTACCGAAGAGCGTCTTGACGTAAACGTGAGACCATTTAGCCTTCCCGACAAATAACAGTAATAATTACGTAGATATGAGATGGGATGTTAGCTGTAGAAATGTAATAAAAATCTGTACCCTTGTTCATACCCTTCAAAATCTTCGAAATACAAAACAAATCACAAAAATGCAATGTTAAAAGCTTTATTAAGCATTGGTGCTCGAGCATTCATACGTGTGTAAGTATTTTTCCTGATCATGTTCCTACTTTGTAATTTTTACTATTCATTACCACACGTGCTCTTGTCTTATTCAGCGCCCTGCCCACTCGCGACCTCTTCACTTTATCGAAATTCCGATCATGGCTTCCCCTCACACCAAATACGGATTTTCATTAGTGCTCCATTCAGCAACACAACCATATGAATACCAGAATACCTATGAGACAGCAGACGGAGTCGACACGGCAGTAGTCTTCGAAAACAGTTTTTGTAGCTGGGAGGGCATTTACTCAAAATTCATAAGAGTAAAAAACTTGGAGAGCACACATATGGTTGCCGAAGATAAATCCTCTGCAGTGCTTCTGGAAGGACGTGATCTCGTTGAACAAGTCGATTAAATAAGTACATAGCATATTTTTACTGGATTTGAGATGAGATCATTCCTTAAAACGTATACTATCGCACATCAACATTGCATTATGTTATGATACGACATTTTAAAAGTACTTCTAACTGTACTTATGATATTGAATTTTATTTTATATAGATTTAGGCCATAATTCGATACTCTCCGCACATCGTATTACATTTTTTTAGCAATTTCGTTTTCATGGTCCATTTGATCCAGTAAATGGTTTGTGTACGTAGTAGAGATAAAAATTGAGAAGGATAGGCCGTACTTGGAAATGCTGATATAAATCGATGGAATGGAATTCATAATCATCTTCACATTTTTTAGACGATCTCTGACCATTCCTGAGATATAATTTGACTCGTATTTCATTATTCACCTTGATTGATCAAAATTGATCCTACATCAAATTGTTCGCCATCAGCGAAATGAAATCTGAGCATCAATTCATCCACATATCCTATCACTGGAAGGCAACAGAGTGCTGCTGCTCAAACTATTACTACACATCGTGTGTGTGTGTGTGTGTGTGTGTGTGTGTGTGTGTGTGTGTGTGTGTGTATGAGAGAATGAATGAACAGACTATTCTGTGATGGTGCAAGATGTGGAGGCATGTATCTAGTGTATCTACAAAATAAAACTTTTTTTCGACCGTAAAACTGATTTACTGTTCTCTTTACGTCATAAAAAGTGTGGTAGACTGGGGTCGCGGCGGTCTCAACTCTACCTCCAAAAATAGCCGTAATAACCCCAAAGGATATATAATTTTTTGGTAGCTGAGTTTTCCAAACAAGTCTATCGATTTGGCACTATCCAACTTTCGCCTCACTGGATTGAGTAAAAAAAACCTTTAGCATCTGATCAAAAGTACGTGGACGTGGACATAGATCTCATTAAAAGATCTCATAGTTTAGCAGCTCTCAATATGGACTTGGGCTACTGTCGTACATCCAAAGACCATTTTCGCACTATTTCATATACCGCCCCCATTCATAAGATCTTAATCCGATAAGCTGCCGGTCACTTTACGAGTGTGAGTTTACATGCTGTTCAATATGTAGAGATAGAGGAGAGAGATTATAAGTAGCAATGAATTTACAAGGAAAACATGAAACATGATTTGATCACTAAAATGACAACATATTTCACTCCAACTGAAAGTAGGATAATATTCCATATTGTGTGAAGCAGAGGCACCCACACGAGAAACGAAATTGAAATGACAAGCCAACTCGAAATCCCAAAAGCTTCTTGTCTTAAAAAATTGTCAGCGGTGGACTAAGCAAAGCGTCATGTCTTCCAACAAAGGGTAAACCGTTTTTGTTATGAAGGGATATTCAGTGCAGAAATGAAATGAAATCTCGGCTTGATGCTGCAAATTGACAATGCGTGCTTCCGAGCCAATATGATGTTAATTATGATGAGGAGATTTTACAGATTGTGGCAAACCACAATTGCGTTTTCATCGTCACTTTTTGCATTGGCTTGCAAAGTGACACAAGTTTCAGAGCATCTTCATCACGATGACACGCAATGCGAATATGTGCTTAGACCTCTATTCATGTGGAAAAGAAAGAGGAATGTATATAATGCATAAAAGCACAGGGATGCGTATAATCAACGAGCATTTTTTCCGAGATGATCTTATATTTGAACTTACGTAGGTACACAGTTGTGCAGATGGTTGTGATCGTGAAAACGACATAATGAACTCGACACTCAGTTGAGCACATGTGAATGGATTTCGTGCATCCAAGCCAAGCCAAATAATCTCGAGCGAGGATCGTTTAAGTCAGTGAGATGTTGTTGGCAGGCAGGCGAGACAGCAAGCAGCCCAGCGAATACCAATATTTTCCACATATGTTTTTATATGCAAGCTGAGGTTACAAGTTGCAAAAATCTTTAACACATGCATGTTTCGAGAAAAATACATGATAGTAGTTTTTTTGCTTTTTAGTGTCATTCTCCAACACATATTTCCGTAACGTTGTTTCCAACTTCTCCACGCCAAGTTACATCTGCACAACAGTTGTCCTTTTCTCTATTCAACAGAATTGGAATATAGGATTTTTGTGAGATGAGGAGAAACATTCTTTGATGAATAAATAGTGAGGTTATTCCCTCTAATGACATAGTTTAGAGAATCCTTCATCAACTATTTTGTTTACCGCATAGCCCAACTCAAAACAAATATAATGCAGATTCAAACCCCGACTGGATTCGTCTCTGGTCTCGGGTTGAGGCTCATTTCTGAGTAATGAAGTGGCAAAATAATTACCTCTCCCACTGCCACTTCTCCAATGCCGTCTTCCATCAAACATCCAGCCAAACATGACATTACAAAGTTTAAAATTGTCGTCCTCCATTTCTTCATCTTTAGCTAATAATGCGTAACGTTCATCGTACCTATGTTCTTATGTATCACACGATTTTTGCAGGAAACATACACCGTCATGAAGGATGTAAGTAAATCGTTTTCGTTCGTCATTCCTCGTCATTCAATCCTTTTTCATGTGAACTCTCGCACACGTTTAGACGAAGATGCTTCTGGCTATACTTAAATGGGAAATGGAATGAATCTGTGTAGAGAAGACAAAGTTTGAAGCGATGTTTATGTTTTAGGACGATGATCACCGTAGCTATCATCATCTCATCGTGTAATGTATCTTTAAAGTATCCATAAAAGAGATACTATACTTAGGAAAAGAATGAAAAAAAGTAATATTCTTTTCCAAAGCTTCACTTTCCAATTATGACTTTTCATATATGTACATATGTATTTTCTTTCTTCATCCATCGTACATATACTTGAAGTGAAATGCTTCATCTCAGCTTACAAGTTTTGTACGCATTCAAGCAGAATTCAATTCAAGATTCAAGATGGTAAAAATGGTATTGTGCATTATTTTCTCAATCCGTTTCCATTCTTTTCGAAATGCTCGAGGATATAAAAGGACTCTTTTGAATTCACGGACGCTTCGGGAATAAAGTTTATATACTTTAATGGCGAGAAGATATTGACATAAGCGAAACGGCAGAATTTCAAAAGTCAACAATACAATTTTTCCTCATTTAACACTTCCTTTTAAAATGTTCGTAATATTCGGTACATCATCTCATAAGGTTCACTGTCATTTTCATCTAATATTCGTCTGCGCATTTCAATTCTGTGTCACGTCGAGTCTCTGTATAAAACTGGCTACTGGTATAGACTATAGACTGGTTAGCTTGCGGCAACACAAAAATAATTACTTTTTTTCTCGGGATCCGGTCTCGTTCTCGGTGACAATGGAGTAGGCGGGTACAATCTAGGTACGTAAAGTGTAGGTGGAATAATT
>JAQFZW010002915.1:0-14938 GCA_034687055.1 Heteromurus nitidus
TCGGTGCTGGAAAATTCGGTGCTCTGGAGGGTTAAATTCGGTGGTGGGAGATTCGGTGCTGTAGAGTCGAAGATTCGGTGCTCTGGAGTGCTCACCGACCAGCAGAGCAATATACTCCAACTCTCCTCGCCACAATTCTGATGCATTCGCACATTATTGTGAAGTGAAAAAAATGAGGAGCTTAGAGATCTCGTTGTTGTTATCCTTCTGCTCTGCACATCAAGCCGTGTGTACAGTGGTTGTAGTAGAGCAGAAGGAGAGCCTCAGCTCACTCAGAACGACACCTTTGAAAGGAACCGGTGGTGAGAGAAGGTATCTTAAGCTTTCCGAAAGATTCGATGGAAAAGTGAAACACATATTTTTCCTCGCAAAATGTGCTCAGGCTTACCTCCCTCATCTCATGTGAGATAGCTTTACAATTTTGCACACAACTTCACACACAAACGTTGTGCAATGTTGTGGGGAGAAAATGTAAAAGTGAGTTTGTAGTGAAGGAATATGTATGATTTGGTGTGCATGCAAAATTGCACATCGATAATGAACTTGGATTTCGGATATACATTCATACTATTTTCACACTTGGAACAGAGCTGGTTTCTTTGATTGGCACTAATTGTGAGGAGCATAATTTATGTGTACTTTATAAAATACAAGGATAAATTTCATATTTTCTCATACAAAAAATTAAATTACTGTCATCCGAAGCGTTGACAAATCGAAGCATCTCCAACTTTGTGACAACATTGTTCACACGCTGCTGGTTTTTGAATATAGAAATGAACTATCCCGTAGCTCTTTCTCGTTTCTCTAATGATGACAGTGCTACGGATGATTCAGCAGTGTCAATGTCACTACAGACGTATAGTATAAGCAGTTAGAAAATTATATAAATGTAGACTAGACGTATTAGATTTGCTTTAATAAACCCATGTTTGTCCCGTAGAAGGCTGCGTCACAATGGTGTTAGGCAAAGGATGGAATCTTGGCTGGCATAAAGACAACTTTGTGGCATTGTGTTTGATACGGTTCTGTGGAGTGGAATAATGTTTCATGTTTTCTCATGTCACCATTTACATTACACTTCTTTCCACGGAGTAGGTCTTCCGTTCTTGGATTCCCAACGTGTCAGCGCGCCGTGTACCGTGTACCCAACAACTATGCATTTTAAGTGGGTGGGCATAGAAAGTAGTAGTTTCGTTACAAAGGAGGCATTTCGGTATTTGGATATCTAAAGGACGACGATGAAAAGAAGACTGCGTGGGCGAAAGAAAGTGAAGCAGTTTTAAACGGAGATGATCTTGTAATGTGTCTGAGAAGCTTATCCACTTATCTGTATATGAGATCTAACTATATATTTGTGTAATTCTTTGGAATTTCAAGGATGTACCTATGTGCGTCTCGAAGATCTCGAAATACACTTTTAACAACTGAACTGGTAAATCTTGCAGGATGTCGTATGTATAAGATGAAATTATAAACATCAGCGTTCTTAATTGAAAACATTTGAGTAGAAGTTAAGTACGTCACGGTTTCGGATACATTTTTTTTATCTTCCTATATTTTTCCATGTGCATATATACGCTACAGGAAAATTCCAACCACGAAACCGAGGAGAGATAAACCAAACGATAATGTTGATGGTGACGACATGTTTAAAACTTTTGACCATGAGCTTTATAAACAAGTTGATGTTGATAGTTTCTCGATGGTGTTTTTGTAATGTGCTGATACTCGTTCGTGATCACGAGCATTGATCACAGCAAGGTTGATTTTTTGTTCGAAAAGTAAGTTTGTTTGCCGTCTATATCAGATCAGTACATAGGCCCATGAATTTGGTGCAGAAATACGCCCACTGTCAAGGTTGTGTCTATGCTCCAGTTCGGTTTCAACTGGAATGCGTTTTGATTTCTAGTTTTTATGCAGATTCGAAAGACGTTGGTGGATTGAAATGCCTTATAACGTACTCTGACTCATGAAAGACATTTTAATGCGTGATTAGATACTGAAACAACTTTAATTACGTGAGAGACGGATTTATGTCGAGTAAGAGTAAAATATGGATGATTTCTAGCTTGTGATCCTTGAATCGATGTATGAAAAGTATATCATTATTAGTAACCTTTAAAGTGTGTATAAAGTCCCTGCCTATGTCTGAATCAAATGCTCAAATGCGAGAGTCGAGTGACGATTTTCAAACGTCAGTTTTATTTACAATTTGCGTATCGCCAAGATCGATGCACAATCAAATCAATCTACAAGAAGAATTGCTTTTAATCTTCCATAATCAAATAATCCGCAGACTCCATACACTTACTACTATAAATTTATCATTCTGCGTGATTTGTACTGACGATGAGACAATACTTATTAGAACAACTTGCCAGCGTATCAGAGTATACTCCCAGGAAACATCTCGTTGAGTCATGCCAAAGGCATGTGATGCGTCAGCCGTCAGGGTTGAGGGAATACGTCATTTTTTAAGGGGTTTCGATTACAAATTTCGAATTCTAAACTACAGATACTCTACAGGGTAGTCATACGTTTACGCGCATTACATGACACTTTGATTTACTTAAAAAATGAAAAATTAAAAGTCACCTCGCGAAGTCATCCAGCAAACCGTATTCGTCTCAAAAATTGCAAATCGTTCCATCATACGCGGATGTTCTGGCGTGCATGCATGTTGCAATTTGCATTTTGCAATACGTATTTGAAGCGTACGTAAATATTTGTGAACTATCTTGGACTTGCAATTTGTTCATAGACACCGGTTCAAAAGAGTACATTCACGGATTTGTGACGAGTGTGAGGACAGTGCAGAATTACAAATATGTATTTGAAACGAAAGGATAAGCGTGTTAAAAATGAATAATGTCTTAACACGGAGTATGGCCTCCATCGTGTTTGCAGCGCCCATGAACACTTAACCAATTTATAAATTCGCCAACTAGAACAAGAATACATAATATGTTTTACACTTTTTGGTGAAACTTGTATGGCTCTAGTAATGACACATACCCCAAAACTGAACGCAAGAATCTATTTTTAATCTGCAAAAACAGTCATACACCTATATCGTTTCTTGGCTAAAAAGTTCATGAATTCGGATAAGTATGCTTCATATTCGAGAGATGAAAACAACAAGTCGTCTTTTTTTACTCCCTCTCACTCTCGAGTCTCGAGCATAAGTGATCAGTGATCTTCCACGATATAATATGCTATATGCTTATGTATGCTTATGCATTGAAGCCTGCTGATGCTCGAAAATTCTTGTGCTTACCCTCAAGAAATACGAAAAGGGCAACCTGGTTGTTGTGGAGTATATATATTACTACTTGACTGCAATATGTGTTCAGTATTCATATGCTCAAAGGACAAACCTCATATTTAGATCCGAGAATAGTTATTCGCATGTCGTCATTTGGCAAGTTGCTACCTCACAGTGAAGACGGGATTTCCTTCTTGAATTTCCACGTTTCGATCATATATTAAATCGTGTTAGTGAGTTGAGTGGAACAGAGAAAGAAATTACGTATATTTCAAAAGTTCGAATTGGTGCTAGCAGTTTGAAATTTAAATTAAAGTTAAGTTGCGTGAAATTTGCAGTTAAGTTAATTACTGAGGTAAATTACTTATGGAACTACAATTTTATATGTTCTAACTTTCTAATCTTATTCTGGCTCAGAGTATTCACATTGCGCATATGCTCACGGATATATTAATTTGCTATATATTGCACTCACCAAACTATATGGAATAAATATACTAGCTTTTTGTGATGTCAAAATTATAGAGAATTAAACCAATACTAAACTTATTCAACAGGTATAGAAAAATCAGAGAGTAGAAAATCTGCCTTCTCAAATAAAATCCTAGCTGCCATATACATATTATACGATTTTGAAATCATGGTTGTGTCAGAAATCGGAATGACGGAAGAAGAGCAGGAGCAACCAACTATGATTCGCCCTGACAAGTTCACCCCCGATTGGCCTCCAAGACCCAGTCAGAAAGCTCTTCCAAGTGTGTTCACAAGATGTTCCAACCGTAAGTTCACACTTTTCATATTTTAAACTAACGTGTTTTCACTTTTAAAAATTGCTCAGATGACGATTTACCAGGTGCAAATTATGTTGCATAAGTGTTCCAAGTCAAAAGGAATTGCTCAACGCAGTGTTGCAACCATGAAAGTGCTTTCATTTTCATGTCATTTCTGCAGTTTTAACTAGACCTTAAATCATGTTAGAATTTCGAAAGTATATTCGCTGATTGACGAATTCAGACGTTATTAGTGAAGTGTATATACATTTGTTCATTTGCTCGTTACAAGTTTCATCTTTTGAATCGCTGCACTGCACATTTCCTACTTTCAATTTCAGTCATTAGTTTGAATGTCAAAAGGACGTTGCTACTTTCAATTTTGATCCTGTAGTCTGTAGCCAGTTTCATCGATGTACTCAAAACGCAAATCATTTACACACCAAGTGCATTCAATTCCAATTAGCTCTTCCAAATTCCCAAAGGTCTTGGCCACTTCAACGCCAACTCAAACACGTTGTTGGCCCAAATTTTGGACGTGCGTATTGTTTGGATGTGATGTGGATTGATCACGAGATTACTTTGATCGCACCAACGCAATTGCAATTAATCTCTCCTTCAGTAGTTTGCAATATACATATACCCACCCATAGTCGTTCAATTCTTGGCTAGTAACAGGGTTTACAATTTCCAACGTCAGCTTCACAAGAGGTGATTCGTAAACAATAGTTTGAAGTTAGCTTAAGCTTTGCATAAAAAACGTTCCATGGATGTTAATGTTATAATCCGTCCAAAAGTGCAAGTCGTTTGAGCTATATTTAAGCTCGATATCATTTTTCACTGTCGTGAATTAAGGCGACTGACATAAAAGCCAAAAGCCTCAAAGATGATATTGGAAAGAAGTAGTGCATGTACCCACTCTTTTCAAAATAATCACATAAAAAAGTCAAACTTTCTAGGATTTAGTATTACAACATAGTGAAAGCAGAGAGCCGTCGTGCTGAGACCATGACATAAATACTGTTTTTTCGTCGCTTACAACTTGGCGACTTGGCGTAAGATTGTGGTTTGGTTAAGTTTATCCACACAGGAGAAAAAAACTTGGCAACTTTTTAGGCATCATTATCATGCTTCTCACTTCGTCTTCATGATCAACGAAGAATGTGATACCGTAACGTAAACTTAAGTCTATTAAGATCCATAGAGTATGTTTCAGTTACATGCATATAACCATATAAAAACCTCTGCTTAAGTTATACATTTATTGAAAACTTCTCAGAACATATTTTGTCAACGATTCACTATATTTTCCGAGTAATATGTATTAAATTACATCCACATCCAAATGCATTGTTTGCTAGAGCTTTACATGGGTGTAGAAATCATTGATGAGGGTTATAAAGTGTGAAAATGATCAAGAAGGCCGTTAATAATATGATGCTGCAATATTTTACAGAGTTCAAAAAGGTTACGTGGCCACCAAAGGATGGGGATGAAGCGAACAAAAACGATGATCCATTGGCAGTTGTTCAGCTGAAAGATGAAATTCCATTAAATGATGAAGCCTTTCGTCCAACCGGAACTTACAAAGCTGCACCCACCATATATGCTGAGCAACCAGCTGCACTGTCTGAAGACGTTTGGCCACCTCCAGAAAACATGGGTACGTTTCAAAGAATATTTTTGTGAAATTTTTCCCAGTGTTTTCGTTTTAGCGTTCTTAGCAAGGCGAATAAGAGAATCATCTGAATTGTACTTGTTCTTTTGCGAGTTGGAATGCCACAAAAAGTATATATGAAAAATACTATGAATTGCAAGTTGCAAAATCCTCCATGCAAAAGTTTTACACGGAGATTGGAATATAAGAAAACGCCTGCTGTCACAGTCATCGTGCCCCTGATATGGTGACGGTTAAAGTAGTCCCGTTTCTGTAGTTAGTGATGCACACTTCTTAGTTAGTTCACAAGAGGTTTCACAACGAGCATTCTTTACGTATCATGCACTCCTTCCTAATGCTTTAATGCAGGAGAATTGCTTACTTTAAAATAGCTAATTTTTATATGTACACCTACATATACATCAAATCTCCCATCTTAATAAAAACCGTCTGGTTGGATAGGACAATTTTATTAGCCTAGAAGTTTTTTGGCTCTGATTCCAAGTACGAAGTTGTTGGCGACCGCTGGCGACAGCGAGTCTCATAATCAACGTTTCCATTCAACGCAAACACGTATATACGGACTCACGACATTTTTTATGTTTTATATTTTAGATCATCCTCTAGGTTCTACCTAACCTGTAATAATCTTAACTCGCCATTTTACTAAAAATTTTGTTCATTGTCTTACAGATACCAGTGAGAAAGTGATCCATGATCCATCGAGGCGCAAACGCGTCATCCGAGACTACACTGTATTCTTCAACAAAAATGCGGCCCCTGCAGTCCAGCCATCTTATAAAGTGCCTCCAGGAACTCTACATGTAATTTCCCAGCGTGGTGTACTTTCATATGATACTCCAGACCTTGGTGGTGCTGCACGTATGGCGCCGGAAGCGAACTGAGTGTCTATAGGTTTATTTTCGTCGACGATTAAGCAAACTACACATAAAAGTATGCTTTGTACATGATTACTACTATATATATTACGTTTAATAATCTGTGAATTTTAATTGCGAGGATAAAGTTGCAAGTTACTTTCTCCTCCAGTCCACCTACTTAACATGTATCTATCTACAATCTACGGCGGACATGGAAAATATTGCTTCAATGACGAAAGGTCGAATGAAAATCAACTGAGTATTGAAACGGATCTGTAAATGTAAACTAGATTTTCAAAAGTTTGATTATGTATCATAGTATAATGTCGACGTATGGTGTGTATATAGTATATGCGGATAAGGATTAAGGATAGTGCTTTTATGAATTTTATGGACTGTATTGGGGAAGAGTTACGCATATCACGCTTCTGTAATAAACTGTTTAGTAATTAATTATAAATGAATAACAGTGGGTAGCTGCTGGTTGTAGCGACATGATCCACGTTTGGTGCTTAAACAGATTATTGAGAATATTTATCCAGATGCGCTACGCCTGATAGGATCGTACTAATTAAAATACGTAAGGAAGATCCTTTAAAGAAAGCGCAATAAAAACTTGTCCTGATTACACAGCTTATTTTAAACCTTACATTTCAAACGTCTCCTGCGCTTTATTTAGTCATTTGTTTAAACAACTGACGATGAGAGCTTTTTGTTTACGGTGGCAAAATCGGTTTTTGTACATACCTCTACATATTTGTCATCTTCATCCGGGTGTTTAGCACTTGCAGAAGAAAGTAGTAACCCGTTTTGCAGTAAGGATTATGATTAGGCATAGTATGGACAAATAACTGAAATAACGTCGTATATATCCAATGACTGAGCGACTGAAGGAAGTGTTATCAAAAACAAAATACAGGAAGTCTCAAGAAACCTGTGAAGCATGCATTCAATCTGATGTTTTCAACAAACGCAAACGGCATTATAATAAGCTAATAACTCCTTCAACTATCTTCACAAAAAGAGTGGCAGACAATCAGAGACCTTTCGGAATTGAAAACAGCTTAGATTATAGATTATTACGTTAATTATTACCTTTGACTTTTATTCGCTATAAATAGAAACTATAGAGGTTAACAAAACTACTACTGTATTTGTGATTTTAATTTATTCTACGACATTCGTGACCGCTCTTTGGATAATCTGTTAGCATACGCTCGTGAGACAACATTCCAAGCGTCCATATACCTATCCATGCACATAGCTACACATTTTTGTTCACTCCCATCTAAACTTCCTCCAGGTTTGACGATGCACTTATTGAAGCATTTGTCAGTCATTTTCTGAAACCAAAATATACAACACCTCAGTCAAATCGACCATACACCATACCACACGTAAAATATAATATTTAAAATCATGAAGTGGTAGATGAAAAAAGTCTGCCATCTAATTCATTACTCATTCATACCGATAAGAGCTCCTGTGCATTTACAAGAGCAATTTGCTGCTTCACCTGGTCCATGATATCGTCCCTTGATATATTGTCTGCCATTTTATAGATTTCTCTCGCGATTCGAAAGTATTCCTATCGAATACCAAAATATAATGTTGAAGCTGCCCACGCACAATCAGAAAGTTATTTCCTTCGACACTGAGCATACGATCATACGTCAAGTGATGAAATTTCGTCACGGTTGATGGTCACTTGACACCGTGTGCCCCCATACATATTTCACCTGTAAATAAAAATATGGATGGTTTGTTTGTGCTCTCACCTGTGAATCTGGAAAATAGACCTCCAACCTTCCAAGATGCAGGACCTGGCTGGGTTAAAGCTGAAACCGATAAAACGGTTTACAAATTAGTGAATTTGTACGAATGTGAAGAACGGCAACCTCGTCCCCGGTGAATGATGAATGACGGATTTCAACTTCAAATCTGATCTCGACAGAAGATAATTATAGATAACTATTTGTAGTATTGCTTTTTCGAACTATCTCATATTTCTTCACACTCGAATCTGACGTCCTGACCAAGTTAATTAGTTATTAGCAGTGGTCTAGAGTAAAGTTCACTTCCCGCAGAGATTTTGTACACAAAACCAAAACAAGAATTTTAGTGTGCAGAGTGCAGATGCTTATTCGTACTATTGACTATATACCTAAATTCCTATACACATGACCACAGTCCACGTTCCCAGTTCCCATTTATCCCTATTTTATCCAGAGCTAGAGTTGAAGCTGATGAAAGGATTGTGACTAAAAAAATCTGCTTGCCGCTGCTTCCACAATTTCAGTCTCAAAACTGTCTCATCTTGGTTCTCGTTGAAATGTGTACGTAAAAGTTATGATACAAAATACAACGATGCGACTTTTCGATCTGTATTGAGTTTGACTGTACACAAAATTAAATATAGTTATTTGGAGGCGTTTTACAAAGCACACTCATCAAAATCCTCATAAATTCATTGTATACTTCCGCTTTGCAATGAGAAGTTAAAAAATATATTCCATCCCAATTATCAATATCCCATCATAATCATTGCACGAGTTTTCGGTGGTGTGGATATTATGTGCATTGCATTTAATTAATGTATGCCTGGTTTAGCTTTTTACCTTTCATACTTTCTTCTGAGAACTTCATGTCCCAAATTGTAATATATTATCACAATTCATAATCACACTCACACTGATTACATGATGGACATGGGCAACTTGCTTCAGACTTAACTCTTCTGTATATAAATGTCCGTGTATGCATTTTCTCTAACTGCGGCAACAACCTTGAAAACCATGTGCTTTGTGCTTCTTCAAGCACTTTACATTACAATTTTTCTAAGCCTCAAATCTCAAGTCCATCTTCGGCCTGTGCTGAATCAGACACCTGCATAAGTGAACGCAGCATTGTATGGAGGAGCTGAGCCACGACCGTCAGTTTTTTACTCGTGGTTTCTTTTTTCTGACACACTGGTTATATTAGCGAGTATGATATTAAAGTGCGTACGCACATACATTACATTATGTATGCCATGACATGAACATGAACTACTAAAATCGTAAGTTGTATGATGATGATGATGCCACAATTGCCACGTGTATATGATTGGTAGAATATTATAAAGTCGTGAGTATGGAAGTGATTTCTTTACTGTGCAATGTACAAACATTGTAAGAATCTTGATGTTCCAGTCAGGTTATCCAGCCATCTACCAATCACAAATTCTCCATAGCCTATCCATAACGAAGAAATACATTTTTTACTGCTCTTGGGTATCTAGTGTGTGGCATGGGATGCAGAAGAGAATAAATTCCAAGTAGGATTAAGATGAAGTGCTTGACTACATAAAATCATGTGTATCGTATGTCGAGTTCTGTGATGTTTCACATTGCATAAGTCTTGAAATATATATGTTACTCCAACAACTCCATGTGAATGTGAATAGCACACGCTACTCACTTTAGCCTCTTTGAAACATATATTCGAGATTCGACAGCAATAGCTAACTAATTATAGTCAAAAATATAGAGACAGTTTTGTCACTTCAAAGACTGCCAACAATGTGGGCTAAAGCTACATCAAGATGTACCCAGTGCATTAGCAACAATGCTTTCAGACGACAGTTTCATTTCAATCGAAACTTTGCGTCGGCATCATTGCCACTTGTAGCTGGGAGTAATCAGGTAAAATCACACTCCGTCCAAGGAAGGCCTGGAGGAGCTTTCGAACTATGCCGGAGAAGCTCCTCCCACTTTACATACGTCCCTGACACCGTTCCTTCTTCTGAGGGAGAGTCAGTTCGTATGAATTTGTTCCAGGCTGTGAACAATGCGATGGATATAGCAATGGGTGCAGATCCAACTGCAAGTGAGAGCTCACCTAATTTTTTTAAGGAATTGGATTTAGTAACTTTTTGTTTTAAATAAATTGTATCTTTTAGTTATATTTGGGGAGGATGTATCATTTGGAGGAGTGTTTCGTTGTACACTCAACCTCCAAGAGAAATATGGGAAGGATCGAGTGTTCAATACGCCTCTATGTGAACAAGGCATTGCTGGATTTGGGATTGGGGCGGCTGTCGCAGGAGCTACAGTAATTGCTGAGATGCAATTTGCAGATTACATTTTCCCAGCGTTTGATCAGTTAGTTAATGAGGCAGCCAAGTTCAGATATCGTTGTGGAAATCAATTCGACTGTGGAAAATTAACGATTAGGGCACCATGCGGAGCCGTGGGTCATGGAGCCTTGTACCATTCTCAATCTCCAGAAGCGTACTTTGCTCACACACCTGGTCTGAAAGTCGTCATGCCTCGTGGGGCACTGAAAGCGAAGGGCCTTCTGCTGTCATGCATTAGGAGCAATGATCCATGTATCTTTTTCGAACCTAAAATCTTGTACAGGAGTGCGGTGGAGCAGGTGCCAACAAGAGATTATGAACTGCCTATTGGGAAAGCAGACATTTTGTTGGAAGGGGAAAATGTTACTTTAGTTGGCTGGGGCACTCAGGTAGGGCTTCAAAGTGATAATTCCAGCATAACTTTTTCCCTAAAAATGTTACGACTTAGTTTGTGATATTTTCAGGTCCATGTTTTAAGGGAAGTAGCTGAACTTGCCCAGGACAGACTAAATGTCTCCTGTGACGTAATTGATCTTGTAACAATTCAGCCGTGGGACAAAGAAACAATATTTAACGTAAAGCACCCAGTATAAGATTAGATATATACATATTTAATGTTGCTTTGATTTTATTTATAATAATTTTAAAATGTTTAACAGTCGGTGATCAAAACTGGACGCTTAGTTATCGCCCATGAGGCTCCACTACAATGCGGATTGGGTGCAGAAATCGCTGCGGCTGTTCAGAAAGAATGCTTTCTTAATTTGGAAGCTCCGATTCAGCGTGTAGCCGGACATGATACACCTTTTCCTCATGTTTTTGAACCATTTTATTTACCTGACAAGTGGAGATGCTTGGAAGCTGTAAGACAAGTGGTGGAATTCTGATTTACACTAAAATCATTTAAGACTTTATAGCTAATTAGGATAAGGATTCACATTCCATACGGCTAAATAGATTTGTATGAATTTTCTCTTGAACCAATTAGGAACTTGTTTTAATTTGCTTGTGCTAATATTGTTTGTAATGAATCTTAACCATGACCTTAGAAATAAGATTTGGAATTGTAAATAGTTATTTTCATTTATTAACTCATTCTGCTTTAAGAATCAAACAATAAATATTGAACAAATTATACAAAAATTTAACACTGCAATAACCTGTTTAGATATACATAGATATTATGGACGCAACTGTACACTTTATTTTAAACTAACTGCATGTTCACACGATGACATGCCCTTCGAATCAGATGGAATAGATATATCCTGCGTGTCGTCTTCCATCGTTAAAGTTTCCATGAAGTCGGAGGTCGATTCTTCATCAGCTTGAGAAGCAGCCTGTAAACTGTCTTTTTGTTCTTCAGCTACTTTCGTTTCAGGTTTGAAATTTCCTTCAATGTCTACCTTTTCGTGTGTACTTTTGTTTGGGGAATTGTCTTCAGGCTTGCTTACAATATTAGGCTCAACAATTTCCCTGTTGTCACTTTGATCTACGTCAGTAAGAGCAGGAGGATGATGATCATCGTGCACTATCTCCTCTCCTGAGTTGCCTTCGTCAGAAACGCTACTCCTATTGACGTTTAATGGAAAATTAGCACCCATCGACATTCTTCCACTTTTGCCTGCTCCAACAGGACTCTGGAATGGATCTGGTATTACATCAAGATCAAATCTCTGACGAAGGGTAACATGAGGCCTTACGTGATCTAGTCCTTTTCCAACAGGAGAGTTAAAATTTATAAGCATATCATTACTACCATCCCCTGTCTCCGTCTCCTGAATATTTCTTAAAACTTTTGTTGGTGTTGATGTATATGAAGGAAGTTGAAGTTCTGCTGGAATTTCTTCACTGCCTTTACTCATTGGACTTTCATTAGTTTCTGTTACTTTCAATTGAATACTAGTATCAGCTTCATCTTTATGTAGACTTTCTTCTTCCATATCAGCGGTCTTCTGATGTTCGTCCTGATCACTTTCATCATTTCCAATTTCCATACTCTTTTCAGAGTGATGACCACTTCCGCTAGTAAACTTGGAATCCTCAAATTCATCCCTTGAGTAATTATTGTGACTTCTAGACGGCGAATATTTCCCTTCGTCTGTTAGATTACGATCTTCTACAAGCCTATGTAATTCTGGTTTGTAATTAGGGTCATCAGTATCCCTAGATTCAAATGCCGATAAATCAACTTCTACTGGCGATTCTGATAAAAGGACAGAATTTGTTTGCTTCATTCCTATCCACTGTAGATATTCGAATATAAGTCCTAATATTTTTCCGTCTGCTCTTTCTGGATTTACCTACAGATGACAGAATATTAAAAGCATACATACCATCAGTTATACGTATTTCAACACAATTCAAATGAAATGTTAGAAATATACGCACATGTTGCATGTACATATAATACCCAAATCAAAAATACTTACATAACCCGTTTCAGGTTTACCATTGTCTTCTATAAATTTCGAAATCTGTCCTTGGATCTGTGACAGTAATCCAGTACGTGACATTAAATTCCAGACCATATCTTCTAACTCCACCTCCTCCGGCTCGATTTCTTCTTTTGACGTTTCACTTTGCATTGACACAGACATCTAAATGAAAAGTACAAAAGGCAACAAATTATAAAAGTTACAAGCTCTATTATTATGTCGGATTTAGTATGACGAAAAATTATACATACATTTAATTGCTAAGTTGAGGAATTATAGACATTTATTAACATGTAAATGTAATCAGCACTTAATATAAGAATGATATCATCGCTTTTGCTTCTTACCTTTACCAGCTTTTTCCTTTATCCAGCCGATGTGTTCAGTAACAAGAATCAATTATTTCCAACACGGGAATGAACCATTAAAATTTTGAAAACTAATTAAACTTAATTAGTGTAAAGGCACTGTTTCAAGGATTTTGTTGTGGATTGACGTTTACACAAAAGTGGATTTTTGTTGGCAAATAAAAATAAACAAATATGATTCATTCCCGCACGTAAACAGGTAAACAGTGAGAAATCCAAGACCAGCTTGGGTGCGTGCTTTTCCTTTGTCTCCTTCACCAACACAACACAACATTCCCATTAACTTTTCCATAACCTCCTCCGGACATTCGCTCAACTAAATTAAATTATTGATTAAGATTAAATTCCTAAAAAACGTACTCACTACTTCGGATTGTGTGTGAATTTTCCCTGGTCCCTTCCTCTTCCTGTTGAATTCCTATTGACGACAAGCACCACCGTGAGAGCGTGAGATCATCCATGCTTGATAAAAAATACGTTCACGTTTAATGATACGATATGGAAATGGGGGTGGAAATGGAATTCCAATTTCCACTTAGAAAGATTAAATGGTAATTATACCATTATACCATAATAATTAATAAAATTAGTATGTAAATGTTTCTAAATGCACTCTTAAACGTCTTGCTCATATAACAACGAAACGTTATAAGATTATAGAAGAAAAGCCTGCACACATTTTCGATTTTGAGTTTTTGGTAAGCTAACATTAATGACTGACTGTGAGTTTGGCTGAAAATATTATAGATTGAAAGTGATGCGTTTAGAACCGTTCCTGTAATATGCAGGAAAAGTTCCCATTAAAAACCGTTATCGTTTCTTCTCGTCACATGTCACCCATAATTTGCAAACATTGGTTAAGGAAGAACTCGATAGTTGAATCTTGCAACTAAAGGGTTCTTATCCAGGCTAGACTAAATCAAACTTGTGTTAATTGGTGAGCAACAATCTAATGTAGATTTTGATTGCAAACTCAGTTATAGTAGCATTACAGAAGCTTGTTAATCTTAAGCATCCCTCTAATCCTCTGTCATTTTCAAGGTATGTGCTGAAAGCCTATCCGATACATTTTATTATTACCTCTTTATGTATATATAGAGGTTATATTTTTTTTCTTCCTTTGGGGGCTTATGTTAGATAGGTTTATGTTAGGTTTATGTTAGATAGGTCGATGTGATGCTGTGATTGGTTGAGGAGAGGTACACTCCTTCCACCACAACAGTGTGCATGGGAAGTGTATAAGAGTGCTTGCATCAGTTCAGCTAAAGGTGTACTCGTTCTCATCACTCGTGACTCACCACACCGGATTCCAACAAACATTCAACCCTTGTTCGATAAAAAACAAACTTCTATTTCCACAAAAATTGAGTGTGCGGTAATCAGTGTTGGCCTGTTGTTTAAACCCTTCCTTCCATAATTTACAAAACATCAAACATTTG
>JAQFZW010002916.1:0-14922 GCA_034687055.1 Heteromurus nitidus
ATAAAAATAAAAAATAAAAAATTGAAAAAAATTGATACAAATAAATGTAATTCTTTGCCCCGAATCTTTTCAGAATACTCCAGTGATGATCAATTGTCACGCAATTCACATGCAAGAGTCGATTTGGGGTCCCGACGCGAACTCTTTTCGACCAGAAAGATTTATTGGAGAAGATGGGCTTGTGTGCTCTAACGTTGTCGAGAAAATGGTGTCATTCGGAGGAGGTTAATCTTACAATTTGCTTTAATGCTTTCAAAATCGTGTTACTGAAGAACGTAATTTTGTACGTGGCAAATCTGCTTCAGGCAAACGTGTATGTCTCGGTCAGAATTTGGCTGAAACTAGTTCCTTCATCTACATCGCCTCTCTTCTCAGGAAATTCAAGTTTGAATCTGTGGGGAACAGCAAACCGAGCATTCTACCAAGGCTGGGATTTACAATAGGCCCGAGACCATTTCGCGTGCGAATAAAGAAGAGGGCGACATAGATCATAGTTTGAATTGTTTCGCTTGACATGTGTGCAAATAACACTAATGCACGATTCTGGTGAAGTGATTAAAAAAACAAACCTTGCATGATTTATCCACAAACCCATTAAAAACCTGTCGGAATGTATGTAGCTCTTATCTCAGTCATATATATCATGCATAATGAAAAAGAGTATATAAATACTTGTCATCAGCCCAACTTCACATCTATCCTCACTTTGTTGTCATTGGCGAGCAGGTGGTGATATTCTAACAACTTCGGTGTGTATTTTTCCCTTTTAAATAATTCTTTAACTACATGCATTCTCACACTCAGCTGAAGTGTTGAAATAAGAAGTGACTCGTTGATTATTGATTGTTATCAATTCAAGGTAAGACTAAAAGTTAACGGCAAGAAATGAAATGTTTATAGTGGGTGGAAGGAGTTCGTAAAATTTGAATTGGTTTTGTTTCCCATAGATGGACGACAAGAATCCAGGTTATCCATGGCGATCAAGCAACTGCACTTGTGGATGTCTCAGGCCTTCACCATCTTGTGGTGCAAAGGATTGCAGGAATAAGGACTCCATTTTCCGAAGAAATTAAGGAACATCAAGGATATACCGAAATTAATTTCGATTACCAAAAAAGGAGCAGAGCGATGGAGTTCATGGCAGCAACTTAATTAGTTTTTTTCGAGAAATTATATAATGCTTTGAGAGTAGAGCTTATTTAAAATGTTAGACACAACGCGGAAATAAATTCAGTAAAATAAGGATTAAGAACAACTTCTCACAATTTACTTGATTGCCTTCAAAAGCATATGATAAATCATTTCTAATTTACCTCATTATCATCATTCTTATTCTTAAGAAATTTTGTGCATACAATAATTTACGGCAGTGGAAATAATTTCTAGAACTTTCCACTGCCTCGATAATGTGATACATGGGAAAATATTCTACAGTTCTAATCTAATATTTAACTGTATTTTTACCGGTTGGAGTGGTTGGACAACGTAAAAATTCATAAATGACATACATAATGATAATGGTTTATAAATACAGTCTAAAAGGACATTACTCAACTAGCTTTCCAAGGTTAACAGCAGAATTTTTTGAGGCATGTAAAACATGTCAAACTTGCACATTTCCACTTTTATTTTCATTACCCTAGTCACCACTTGAAATTGACACTACTGCCGCAGTTTCCCTGTCCTGTGATAACTTGACAACTTTATTGTTCATTGAAGATGTGATTGACGTAAACAAGTGTCCCACTGCCACTTGTATGGCAGATGGGCTAAAATACAATATAAGACTTTAGATCCGGAGATTATGCAACCTTCCGGTCGCCGTTTCTACACGTTTCAAGTTTGTTTTTGATCCACTTTATCAACAAGTGGAAAGTCCAGCATAAATATCCAGTTATAAATATTCATCATGCTTTTTTGATAAACCAAGAGCATGACACTGATGACTTGCCACTCTCTCATTCGCAGTTATTGTTCATAAACAGAATTTTTCAGGGCTAATTAGACATTCACATGTTGATCATGTCTACATGACCTCACCAGTATTTGTATTTAGAGCAAACTCTATACGCGGTAAATGAAAAGTTTGTTCAAATAAATGCATATAATTTCATTATTATTTTATTTTATTCTTGTTCGTGAAAGTAGCCTGACATCACCACTTAACAACAGCACTTTTACCATGGAAACTACACTACATCCCAGCCAATCATCTGCCGTTGACAACCACATGAATCACTTTCTAGTCTCCTCGGCTCATTGGACAGCAGATTTCTTGGCGCAACCACCAGAGAATTTCCACGTTTCTGTAGGAAGTCAAGGGTCTACTCGAACTGAATCGAATGGACGCAGTTTCATTACAGAAGTGTCGGAAAGCGAAGAAAGCAACGATGGTAATTCGGATGGCGATAATGGCACAAAATCCTTCAACAACGACACCAAGGACCAAGCCAAAGGTAGGCGTTTTTACACAAATATTAAAGAATTTCGACAGGGTCGCCTAGACCATATCTTCTGGGGTAGACCAGCGCCAAATGAAACTCCTCGACGATCTTTCTGGCCCCGAATGGACTGGAGTAAGGAATTCGAAAACAAGACGGACAACAAAGGTATGTCACCATGACAAGCAAAATATTTTTATTAAAATAAATAAAGTGCTTATCTTAACATTGTGTCTCGAAAAACCATATACAGGTCCAGGAGCAGAGACTCATTGTCATGGCAACGAAAAATTCATTGAAAATTTCCAACAGGAAAATCAACCCAATGGAACGTATGTGGCTACTGCAGATGATAACGGGAACGTGAAAACGTCAATGAGTTGGAGGTTAAACATGCGAAAGGTTACTCAAACCCAGTTTTTTAACATAATTTATTAGATCGTCCCTGTGTGCCTGAGTTGCGATGGATTAATCGAAATGAAATTAAAATCAAGATTATATCGACGGGATTGTCTGTCAAAATAATTTGTGTCATCTAGATTAGTCGAGGACAACTAATCTAATGATTCTTTGTTTACACAAAGGTGCTAATGTTGAATATTGTTTTGTAGGAACCCTCCAAACTGTAAACCAACAGATTTCGACATGCCGATCTATAGCTGATTTCAGATCCATTTACAAATGAATGTGGAAGATTATGTTGTAAGCATCTTCGAATTTGAAAAAACTTGCACGTAAAAATATGGATTGTTGGTGTGTGTAAGAAATAAAATCATTTATTTATATATAACACCTGCTATTAGTTGTGATTCGATTTTCTTAGTGATTATTTTCTTCATATTAATATATTCGTAAATCATTGCAAAAATAAAATTTGTTCGACTTCATTCATAGTAAGCAATTCTGTATTTTCCATATAAACACATACATTTAGCTAAAACAGGTTAAAATCATACAGCAACCGATTTACTTGAAAGTAATAAGAAAGAAAACGAATTGGCCAAAATCTTAGATTGAATTCTTGGAAAGAATTTTCAACCGAATCAGATCAGCAGATTCCGGCCGTGAATGTTGCCACCGTTAATAGTTAAGGCACCACTCTTCGTTCGTGTCTCCCACCTTTCTCAATTATCATGACATTTATGAACATTTAATGATGTGTGAATTTGTGTAATTACCAATTATGAACATTAAAACTTCCAAAAATGGTTGATTTATTGTAAAACTTTCTTTCAGCTTTGTTTTAAATTTCAATCAGTAACAATAATACATCAAATAATAAGTGAAAGGACACGAGAAGGGTAATTATTTATTTTTTCATGCTAGTGAGGTAGCTGGTTTGAGCGTACACATTTCCACGGCTGTCTGACCCAGTTCGTACATCGCCGTACGAGTCAACCTCGTTAAAGTTGGATCGATTGGATTCAATATCTTTGAAGTTACTATGGGCCGCAGCGATCATATCCCTGGCGATGTCATTGGAATTAGAGCCCCCTTGGTAATTGGCAACATTGTTGCCAGACATTGTCGAAAGGATGTATATTATGGACTTTCACCTACAATTCAAATGAAATCAATTTTCAGCACTAAATTAACGTGATTGTCTTTAATATCAGAAAATTAATAATTTATAGCAAATATTAATTACCAAATTCCGAAGTAACGGCAAGTGTGTGCGTGAGAGACTATAATAGTGCAAGGCAAACTGGCTCCTTCGATTATAAAACCTATCCAAGTTTGCGAGCTACTTATATACACCCACAAGCCTCAAATTACAACGTATTATGCTAAATGATCGCCTAATTCACATGATGATGATTTTCGAAAAGCTGATTAACAAGTTTAAGGTGGTGTAAATCCAAAATTACTTAAAATAATTAAACATATTATATGTTGAATTGCACGAAACCGAGACGAAGTTCCAAATTAGTATCCATCCATCAATCACGTATTGTTTTCCTCCGCTCCATTCTCAAGAGCAGCTCTTCCGGTGACAACTGCGTTTGACGTAAACATGACGCCAGATAAGTATAAATGTCCATAAAACGGATGAGAGATAACAACTCAACAAGAGCCGACAGGACAGGAGGGATCTGCAAATCATAATAGAAAAGGATGAAAGATAAGCCTCTCCGGATGTGCGCCTATCGAAATAAGTATTATCCTGGGATTCTTGTTTTCATTCTCGACAAAGGTTTTTTTGGTTTTGAGTCCACATTATCATACCGTCCTAACTATTTGTGCGCTCGCGACGTCTGCTGCCGACTTTTAATTTCTTTGACGGCCTAAATACAAGAATTTAAAAAATTATTTAAAATTCAGACGATTTGATATTTATTTGAGATATTTTTTCCCATCCTGCTTCCAAGATGGACACGTTGCCACCACAAGACAAAAGCCATTCCGCTAATATTGACAACCACATGAATCACTTCATGGTCAAGGCGGCACACGATCTCGCCAATTTCCTCGCACAACCCCCACAAAATATTCCTCCAGCAGTAACTGATCAAGGGGCTATACAAATGGAGGTGGTCGAAGATGATAGTCCGAAAGGAGAAAATGAAAGTGGAAGCAATACCATGAAGACCCCAGAGAAAGATGACGCCAAATCTAACGAAGAAAGCGTCCATGATAAGGCAACAAATAATGCAAATGAGAAAGAAGAGGGACACGTCGAAGGAAGTCAAGTAGAAAGTAGTCCTCAAGAAACCGACTCCAGAAATGAAGACGAGCCAGGTAAAACTATAAATTTGCAATAATTTAGTAAATATATTGCCAAAATATATTAAATGCGTGATGTTTATTAACTCCAGGGAAACCTAGCAACGAACATGGGGGAAATATTCCGCCGTCGGATTCACAAGGTCCAGAAAATGTACCAAATGGGACGTATGTGGTAAAAACTGATGACAAAGGTAATGTTTCAACTTCAATGAGTTGGATCTGGAGTACGAAAAAGAAGTAAGTTGTAAGTAGCATAGCTCCTTTTAACAAAAGATATGTATGTGTACTCCTTTTATCAAAGAGTCAATGGATGTTGCTATGTCGTAGTAGAAACGAAATTTATTTTAAAATAAAGCAACTTTGTCGATAACATGATTTTCAGTTCTGGATTATTTGTAAATAAAATTCATAATAGAATTCATACATCATCAAAATTACTTCGCTTCTATACCAGGAAGCTATAGCCAGAACATTCATTCATTAAGACATGCAAATACACTACAGTCGTTTCAATTCAAAATGACATCCTTTACTTATTTAAAAAAAACACTGGGCTCATGTATGTGTCGTTCTTGCCGCATCAAATACTTGGAGGATTACAAGCACTTGCCACTCTGACGTCAATGATATATTGATGTGTATGTAAATTGTCTGTCTCATAATGTCATAATAAATATGACACTACAAAGTTAAATTTCAAGTGCTCTCAAGGGCTAAAATATTTGCAACATTTTTAAAGCTCTCAATTTCACAAAACAAAACACTTGAAAGTCACTTTGATGAATAGTAGTTAGTGTGGAAGGCAAGACAGCCGGCAGTTTTTCAGCCGGTAGTTTTTTCAGCCGGCAGTTTTCAGCCGGCAGTTTTTTCAGCCGGCAGTTTTTTCCGCCGGTTGGAAGATTTCTGAGTTTTTCTGAGAATTCCAGCGGAGATAAAAATTTGAAACTCTCAGCATATATCAAGCACAAGCTGTACTCTCCAGAAATGCATCAAGTTTGGAATTTTGAAATATTCTGAAATCATAAAAAATTGGAAATTTTGAATTTTAATGGGTTTAGAGTTTTTCTGAGAATTCCAGCGGAGATAAAAATTTGAAACTCTCAGCATATATCAAGCACAAGATGTACTCTCCAGAAATGCATCAACTTTGAATTTTGAAATATTCTGAAATCATAAAAAATTGGAAATTCTTTGACACCTTGTAGAAGGTCAATTTCGAAAACCCATTGCTTCAGTTCGGTCTAACACTTGGAGACGAATCGAATGATATATCACATGCAATATCTTACTATTTGAAGAACAAAATGACAGTTTCGAAGATGGCCAATTTCCAATTTTTTATGATTTCAGAATATTTCAAAATTCCAAACTTGATGCATTTCTGGAGAGTACATCTTGTGCTTGATATATGCTGAAAGTTTCAAATTTTTATCTCCGCTGGAATTCTCAGAAAAACTCTAAATCCATTAAAATGCAAAATTTATAAATTTCCAATTTTTTATGTTTTCAGAATATTTCAAAATTCCAAACTTGATGCATTTCTGGAGAGTACATCTTGTGCTTGATATATGCTGAGAGTTTCAAATTTTTATCTCCGCTGGAATTCTCAGAAAAACTCAAAAATCTTCCAACCGGCGGAAAAAACTGCCGGTTGAAAAAACTGCCGGTTGAAAACTGCCGGCTGAAAAAGCTGCCGGCTGAAAAAACTACCGGCTGAAAAACTGCCGGCTGTCTTTCCTTCCACGTAGTTAGTCACGTTAAACGAAACCGAAGGTTGAGTTTTGTCGATTTCCCTTTGTAACTAAATCCCCAAACTGCATTTATCCGCTTTTCCAAATCCCACCCCGACAAGTGTAATACTTGAGAGACTAATTCCCATTGACAAGACCAATGTTTTTTTGGCTGTCATGTCATTGTCATCCACCACATGTCATATGCCAGGCTTACATTTATTTAGATGTGGCATA
This sequence comes from Heteromurus nitidus, assembly GCA_034687055.1. Classification (NCBI taxonomy): domain Eukaryota; kingdom Metazoa; phylum Arthropoda; class Collembola; order Entomobryomorpha; family Entomobryidae; genus Heteromurus; species Heteromurus nitidus. The sequence continues at coordinate 7,136 of JAQFZW010002916.1, forward strand.
AAGTTGAAGTGCTATAAATGGCTAAAGCCAAGTGATTTGTTGTGAAGAATTTATACTAACAGATAAATTAAGTTCCGGTTCCTCCTTACATTCAAAATTATAAGCAGATATCCATCTATTAAATATTTTTGACGCTCGGACTCGGATTATGACTTATGCATGGAAAATTCCAATTGTTCATATGAATATGTATCTTATTCTTCTTTCAAGCTAAAAAACCATATTTTCTTTTCTGTATTGAGGCTCTGCTGCTGCAAGTGCATAAATTTGGTCGACCGTTGACCACTTGCTTTTGGTAAATGAATACTTTAATTTGTGTTTATATGTTTTGTGGCGAAAGCACTCTAGCTCAATGAACCATGGCAACTCTGCAGGTCCCAGACAAAAGAAAACCCAAGATTGACAAACACATGAATCACTTCATGGTCAAGGCGGCGCATGAAACTGCAAATTTTTTGGCGCAACAACCAAAGACTCCTGCAACTGTGAAAGGTGAATCATCTCTGCGAAATAAAGTAGATGAGCCGAGTTGCGTCGCCAAAGTACACGATGAACGCAGCGAAGGCAGTAGACATAATTCAGAAGAGTTAAATGCTCGTCAGTCAGGTCCCAAGAACAGTAATTTTGATGAAGGAAAGGCTCTCCAAATCAGGACGGCATTAGGACCGGGCCGGAATGACAACCAAGGCTTCCCGTCCTCTGAGAACCCGAGGAAGGATGTCAAAGATAGCGCTCGTTCTAATGGTAACGAGAATTGTCACACTTCTATATTTACGTAATTTAGATTAACTGATGTTCACTAATTGTAAATTTTGTTGTTGTTTAGCATCGACGTTGGGCGCAGAACGGAGCCGTGGCAAAATGTTCCATAATTCAAATTCCCCACGTGGAGGAGCTCAACCGAGGAGGAATTTTGAATTTAAGAATTAATGTTTTTTGTCGAATGGTAAATTTGTGATTTGCAGGATCAACTGAAACTTAGGGACAAACTTTAAGGAACACGTGATTCCTTTGACAATAAATGAGTGAGGATTAAATTTTGGGGAAAGAACGAAGAAAATGCTTTCTAGTTCTTATTTACTGACGATGAGTTAAAGTTGTACTACTTTCATGACAAACATGTTTTTGATTTGATAAAATTAAAATAATAAATTTTATTGTTGCATTCAAACTGCTCCCATTTGATTTGAACGTATTTCTCGAATTCATTTAATGAGCATGAAAATGTGGAACTAACAAACATGATTGTTTGTTAGTTCCGATTAGTTCATAAACGAAACGACGGAGTCAATTAACGCCGTCTTAGTTAATGAGTTTTACTGCTTGAAGATAATTCAGAGGCATATTTAGAATTAAAACAGGAGTTCATTGCAAATGCATCAATTCAATTTGTATTAAATGTCATAACATGTCCAAAACATGAAACTCTATACACCCCAAGACGCAGGAAGAACAATTCATATGCACAAAATAATGTATATAGCTTGCAAATTTGATTTAACGATTTGTTTATTGCATCAAATAAATTTGTATTGAGCAGGTAAGTACTTATTTTTACAGATTAATAGCCGTGATATTTTAATTATACATTAATTGTACTTATTTTGTTATTTTATAAGATAATTCTGTTCAAGGTGAAATATGAAGGGCTTGCCAAGGGCATCTTGCTATTTGGGTTTGTTTATCAAAACCTGACCTGCAATCCACTGTCTTCCGTCACGATGCTGCACATGAACAATTTCTCCCTGGACAGGCCTTTGTCCTCTGGTATTGGTTTATACATATTCCTTCACGTGTTCACGTCACGACGATCCATCCTTTCCAAGTAGTTCTAGGCAACCAAATAAATTAAATTGAAAGTTTAAAAAGTTGTAAATAACCAATTACGTGCAAAATTATCATAATATTCAAATGGATGTTGTATATTTATTATTATTTAGGTAAATATGGATTTTGCTCACATAAAAGAATTTACTTTTTGTTGCAGACGAGCGTATTTAGTTTACGAAACTATAGTTCTATAATTGACTTATGACTCTTGCTTTATAAGTGAAAGTGCTCGTTATCAAAGAGCTTCAATATTTTATTTCAAGTTTCGCGTTTGCGTAAACAAGTATCCCTTGTCACCGTTGCTGCTTGTCTCTGCAACAAATGTCAGAACCTGTTGAGTAGCTTTGCTTTCTTTAACCTGTTTGTCCATGCTAAAATTCTAGTTGTGAGAGAGTACAAAAAGGTTTACCTGTAATTCTGACAAAAGTTTTTTGTGCTCTCGGAATGCTAAGAAGTATTGATGTATAGCCATACCGAAATCCGCAGCCTGCTTTTTATAACAGAATTAGACACTCCGTTGTGCGTCACGCGTCACTCACGCCACCCATATCTAAATGGAAAAGTTTTAAAAATATTAATTGCGTTTTAAATGCCAACTTTCAACAGCTTTTTTTTGTTGTAACCGGAACAATAATAATCACATCCGGAGATAAAAGGAGAGAAAAAATGAAAATTGGTAATTCCATTCTAAACAAGCATGTTTTATGATGTGTTTGAGGAGTATATTGTAGCTGTGCATGGAGAGCACAAAAATACAATAGAATACTACTTGACATGCCAGTCAACAAGTCAACAGTTTGATACTCTCGCAAGTTTAGAGTAGTCAAGTGCCAGTATTTAAAGTATTTTATCGGGCTAAACTCTGAAACCTGAGCCTCTCCGGAACTCCTGAACTGAACAAATACAAATGTTTTCATATCCCAAGACGAGTGTTTTTTTGTGTGTGTTAGTCACTTGCAATTGCCAGTTAAATCATTGGCACTATGGAAATAAAGCATTTATTTATGGAAAATCGCAACTCAAGTACCACGGATTATGGCGAAATTTTGTGGACAGGGGTAATTTGACATATGGAATACAATTCGAGGATAAAAATACGCGTTCTCTGCCACTCGATCATTAATAAACTACTTCAGAAAACTGGCAACTAAAGATTCAAATGATGAATTATTCCAAATTTCGCACAGACTAGTAATTTGACACGTAATGACGAAAATGAATAATTTCTCGCATAAAAGATACATGAAGTTGCCAAAAAAAATGGCCAACTACCGAAAAAGGATTATAAAAATTTACAAAATCAGGAATCGGCAGATTTAGATTTCGATAGATTCCATGTGTACAGGGCAAATTCGCATTAACTCATATAAGATAGGATACTGGGAATACTGCAATTCCATATTCCCTGTAAAGATTCGTTGTTTAGAAAACGATCCTAATAAATATGGAATTCACCTTCGCCGTAGTCATAATTTTGATTGAAAGCGCTAAGCGGTGGCAATGTATTTAATGACGTAATTAATTTTGGATGATCGAAAGGTATATGTATAGACGTGAGATGAACGAAGCGAAGGAGTTTGACACGAGAATGTGAATGAAATTTTTATATGGAATGTTTTATTCTAACTCAGATCGACCAACAACAACAAGCTTAAGTGCTCCTAAAATATGTCCCAAACACTTGCGGGTGATGCACGAGTTTGTAAATAACTCAAGAGGCTTAATTTCACATTTCACCACGAAAAAGGAAATCAAGCTAAAACTGAATCCAAAATCCAAGCCCAAGACCAGTATGGTCTCCACGCTCCACTTCAGAATTATACAATTTTTATGAGGAAAGGACATAATAATTCTTGTTGGGATGATTGAAGGTTCCGGAAAATAATGGAAAACCGCTGTTAGACAATCCTACTACAATTAAGGTAATTTAATGCCCTTAGCGATTCAAAAAGGTAACACAACATCCCACTCCCAGTGTCCTTTCAAACCTCAACTCAACAAGATGGATCCCGTTTCCTTGTTGATGAGTATCCTCCGATATTACATGACACTTTGCTTTGGGCCAATAAGAGGCGTGGAAAAATCGTCTTCTTACCCTTTAACAAACATAATATTTCTTGGAGCCTATATATTCACCAGATTTCTCGCTTTCCTCAAAGGCTTCTACCTGATTCTCTTGATATTCGGGATTTTCACTAAATGCCATGGGGAACTTGACGCCTTTGGCTATTTGGAAGCAGCACTTTGGATTGGCGCCACTTCCTTCTATCCTTGCAGTGACTGTATTTTCGTCAGTTTTCACTTTCTCCGAAATGTCAGAAAAGCGGGAAAGGTATTTTCTGAGATTCTGAGTTCGGGAAGTCGGGAGAAGAACAAAAAGGTTCGGAGCGCATCATTCAAGTCACTCCGATTGTTTCTCTTTTCCAGGTACGCGGCTCAAAGTATTTCTACAGAATTAATTTGGAATTATTTTTGAGAAAGGATTTGAAATAAAAGAAATATTTACATTTTTTAAAATTGCAGTGTTTTGGACTGTTTTCAAATTTACAGCACGTTTAATTTCTTTCGCGATTTGATGGAAACGAGAATGTATGTTTATTCAGTAACTCCATCCGAGTGGCGGAGTGCTAGCCTAGAAAATATCGCATGGTTTCTTGAATCCCTCAACATGGCCATTCTCCTTTTGGTCGTCTCCTTAATTACAACTCTTCCCGGGGTGTTTGCATTCGTGATCGAAGAATGTCTCCGAAGTCTCAACACAACTCTCCTGAGGAGGACGAGTGACTGCAGCTCAGTTTTAAAATTAATGAGCAAATATCAACAACTCTTTTTCATCACGAGAGAACTCAACAGGGAACTCGGGCTTGGGCAGATGCTATTCCACGGCAACATGTTGATGCAACAATTTACGCAGACGTACTGTGTCTTTAAGCTTGTCAAACTGGGGACACCCTTCGAAGACGTGATGCTCCTCCTGCCAGACATTTTCATCACAATTATTCGGATGATACATTCGTTCTTTGCCCTGTCGGTGGTGGACATTGCGAGCACGCAACTTTTCAAAAGCTTAAAAAATTATTATTGTGTGCAAACTAGGAGGGAACCGGGGAAACCCCGGGAAAGAATTGAGAGGAAATTGGTAGAGAAATCGATAAGGAGTTTAAGGAAGATCAATATGCAAATTGGGACATTTAATTGTAGCCATAACTTGGTCCTTCTTGGAATGGCAATTTACAGTGATTACTACTTTGCAGCTGCTCTGTGGCCGTGATTGTCAAAATTTATTCAAAAGTAAGTCGTGTAAATTATGGAGTACATGGATATATGCTTAACTAAATTAATAAAATATTAACTATTATTTCGACATTTTTATGTTAAATTCAGTGTACGTCCCCACGTTGCCCTTGTTGTCTGCAAATGTCTCGATGTGACCGTTGTTTTCGACTTGATTAAAGTGCTCCATCGGACCGACAAGTTGTCCAAAAACGTTCTGCGCTGCAACTCCCACCTGTCCGGATACAGGAGAAGATGGCTGGATAGTTCCCTGCTGTCGGGGAACAACGCTTTTATTTTTGGAGCTCATCGTGGAAATTTGTTGATTTTGCCAGAACTTCTACCTGAACTCTAAGTACCGTACAAAGAGGAACATTTTAAAATAGTGTCATAAAATGTAGTACTTGATATTTGTTTGGATGAAAATAGTTACCTATTTAGAGGGACGAGATAACATGAAACGTACTCAACTAGCAGTAAGTCATTAATAAAAAAAACAATTGTTCAAACGTTGCTATTATATATAGACGGACTTTGGGAAAGTGATATATGGATCACGAGGTGAGCATATTATATGCTCATTGTCTCAGTGTGCTTTTGAAGGTTAAGCTAGTCTGTCCATCACACTGTCATCCGTCAAAATACCTCTTGAGTTGAGATCACACTTTATCTAGTGAATGCTACTTTAATTTGATTGTAAATATAAAGTGTCAAAATCCAAAGTTAATTTTATTGTTGGTGACGGTGGTAAAATAAAATTTCCGGTTGTGCTTAGCAGATAGTAATCCATCATTTAAAACAGCATCATGAAAAACACGCAGTCAGAGTCAATGAGTGGACGTATAACGTGAATGCGACTAATCAAATACATACTAATAAAACGATAGTCCTTTTAGATCAAGTAATCATTCTAGTAATTGACTCTGCTCCTATTAGAATACCTTTCAGTAAATACATTTTCAAAAAACAATTCTGCTTCTGCCATGGAAACCAAACCGAACCCACCACCTCCAGACGAACATCAAGTTAAAAAGCACATGAATCACTTTCTAGTGAATCGGGCACACGAAGGAGCAAACGTTTTGCCAAAACCTCCGAGAAATTTCGTTCCTGAGAGTAGTCAAGGGTCAATTCAAACTGATGCCGGTGAGCCCAGTTATACCGTAAAAGAACGAGATGATGTTGAAGGTCAGCAAAACATTCCCCATGCGTCGAATTCGGAAGGCGTCAATACAAGAAAATACGGGGCGAATGGAGAGGATATCGGTGACGACCTCCGGAATAGTAAAAAGGAATGTCGAAGGACTCATCATGAAAGCTCTGTTTATAACCGAGGCTCCCAGAAACATGAGCAAAAATGGGGATCATTTGGTAAAATGATGATGAAAATGAGGTAAAAGAGGTCAGGTGACATAAAAATTTTTTGCAATGCAATCAAATATTTTTTAAGATTTCACAATTTTTAGGGAATGATATGCGAAGCAGTCACAAAAATTGGGAGCCGCAACAACAGCGTTCTCAACCCGGTGTAAATTTCAGGGGTTCCAGGTACCTCTCGGATCCACCAAGTCAGCCAAATGGCACGTGCGTGGTTACAACGGACGATCAAGGAAACGTTTCCACGTCAATGAAATGGAGTTACAGCGTGAGAAAGGTTAAATGAGTATTTGGAGTAAATTTTTTTTCAATCTCTCTACATAAAGAAATGCTTCATTGATGTTTTTGTATGAAATATTTGTTTTGTAGAATGAATTAAAACTTGAAAGCAAATTATAAGCAACACGTTGTGTTCACAATTGCGAAGAAATCATTGAATAAAATAAAATATTCGGAGACTTAATTCATTCGTAATTTACGGTTTTCTGAGTGCCTTTATTTATTTATGCTTCTCTCATGAGTTTTCTCACAGTGCCCCAAAGTCTTACTCTTTCGTTTGTAATATTCCCGAATATCGCACATTCGCCATGACGATGACGCTAGAAGTAATTTGCATAAAATGGGTTTCACAAACTCAAGAATAATTTTATATTCAAATGGAACTTGAAATCACAGATTTATTGAATTGAAATGGAACATCATGAATTTGAGTAAATTTGTAAAAAAATTGAAGCAAGAAATTGTCATTTTAATTGACGGTGTCCTTCCTCTCCCAGACGGTTAAGGTAGCGGTGTTCCCTTCCTTGTCGGATTCTGTGAAATGAGCACCTCTCACAGTGCGCGTCTGCGGCTTTGCAACTTGCCTGTCCATTGTAACAGAAGAGCTTAATATGTTTTCTTCCGATGCTAAAATAATCAATAAGGCATAGTTATGATGTTGTATACAACCTTGCAACATATAAAATAAATATATATAGCACTCATCAGAGTCACTGTGTGTCCATACCAAGTTCAGAAATTTATCTGTGGGCCTAGTTCTCCTGCTGCGATAATATATGTATTTTCGACAAGTATTTATAGCTTCAAATTTTACTTGGAGGGCTGGCCCGAGTTCCGATGTCAAATACTTTTTCGTAAACTTTTACACAAATGAACCAGGTGAGCTGGGGAGCAGTGTTTTATATATGGCTGCTGTCGTCAGAGATCGCCACTTGAAAGCGATTATGGAGAGCAGGCCTGGGCAAGTACTCGAGTTCTTAAGTACTAAGTATAAGTACCAAGTACTGTAAAACGCTCAAGTACAAAAG